>PVHT021183630.1:3775816-3852649 GCA_004024745.2 Catagonus wagneri
TGTTTCCATGACCTGGCTTCTTCCCTCTCTAGCTGCTTTAAATGTAAAATTAGGTTGTTTATGTGAGCTTTTTCTTGTTTCCTGAGGTAGGCTTGTATTGCTATATACTTTTCTCTTAGAACTGCTTTTGCTGCATCCCAGAGGTTTTGGAGTGTCGTATCTTTGTTATCATTTGCTTCTAGGTATTTTTTAATTTCCTCTTTGATTTCTTCAGTGATCCATTGGTTGTTCAGTAACGTGTTGTTTAGTCTCCACGTGTTTGTATTTTTTGCCATTTTTTTCTTGTTGATTTCCAGTCGCATACCATGGTAGTCAGAGAAGATGCTTGAAATGATTTCAATTTTCTTAAAGTTACTGAGGCTTGATTTGTAGCCCAGGATGTGATCAGTCTTAGAGAATGTTCCGTGCACACTTGAGAAGAATGTGTATTCTGTCGCTTTTGGATGGAATGTCCTATAAATATCTATTAAGTATATGCCTTTCCTGGTGAGCCTTGTCATTTGTGGTGTTTTTGTTTCTGGTTGTGGCCTTTGCTTTTCTGACGAGAGAAGTTCCTTTAGGATTTGTTGTAAAGCTGGTTTAGTGTTGCAGGAATCTCTTAGCTTTTGCTTATCTATAAAGGTTTTGAGCTCTCCTTCAAATCTGAATGAGAGCCTTGCAGGATAAAGCAATCTTGGTTGGAAGTTTTTCCCTTTCATCACATTAAGTATATCATGCCACTCCCTTCTGGCCTGTAGAGTTTCAGCTGAAAAATCTGCTGATAACCTTATCGGGGTTCCCTTGTATGTCATTTGTTTCTTTTCCCTAGCTGCTTTCAAAATTTTCACTTTGTCTTTAATTTTGGTCATTTTGATTAATATGTGTCTTGGGGTGTTCCTCCTTGGGTTTATTTTATATGGTACTTGTTGTGCTTCCTGAATTTGACTGAGTGGTTCCTTTCCCATATTAGGGAAGTTTTCGGCTATTATCTCTTCAAATATTTTTTCTGTCCCCTTCTCTCTCTCTTTTCCCTCTGGCACCCCTATAATATGGATGTTGGTGTGTTTAACATTATCCCAGAGTTCTCTGAGACTCTGCTCATTTCCTTTCAATCTTTTATCTCTTTTCTCTTCCACATTAGTGATTTCCACTAATCTGTCCTCCACCTCACTGATTCGTTTTTCTGCCTCCTGTATTCTACTGTTGGCTGCTTCTAATGAATTTTTTATGTCAGTTACTGTATTTTGCATCTCTTCTTGTTTAATTTTTACAGCTTGTATTACTTTGCTCAGTGTTTCCTGTAAATTATCAATCTTTGCCTCCAGTTTATTTCCAATGCCTTGCATCATCTTCAGCATCAACAGTCTAAAGTCTCTTTCTGGGAGGCTGATACTCTCGTCGTCACTGAGCTGTTTTTCTGGGCTTTTCTCTTTCTCCCTTATCTGAGTTACAGTTTTCTGTCTTTTCATTTTTATAGGTTTTTGGTGTGGTGACCTTTTTGCCAACAGTAGAGTTGTAGCCTCTCTTAGTTCTGGTGTTTGCCTCCCCTGTGGCTAAAGTTGGTATGGAGGGGGCTTGCTGTAGGCTTCCAGATGGGAGAGACTGAAGCCTGCCCACTGGTAGGTAGGGTTGGTTCCTCTCCCTCTGATGGATGGGGCTTTGTCTCTGGATGAGATTAGAGGCTGGCTGTGTGCCTGAGGGATCTTTAGGCAGCCTGTTTACTGATGGGTGGGGCTGTGATCCCACCTGGATTATTGTTCGGCCTGGGGCTTCTCAGCGCTGATGGGAGGGAGCAGATTTCCCAGAAATGGCCCCCTCCAGAGAAATGCAGGCTGATGAATGTCCCCAAGAGCTTCACCTCCAGTGCCCTTCCCCCACAACAAGGCACAGTCACCCCTGTTTTCCCAGGAGATCCTCCAAGTATTGCAGTCAGGTTCCACCAGGATTCCTATGGAGACTGCTTTGCCCTGGGACCCAGTGCACGTGAAAGTCTGTGTGTGCCTTTCAAGAGTGGGGTCTCTGTTTCCCCCAGTCCTGTGGAGCTCCTGCACACAAGCCCCACTGGCCTTCAATGCCAGATGCTCCGGGGGCTCTTTCTCCCTGTGCCCGATCCCCAGGCGTGGGGTTTTGACGTGGGGCTCAGAACTCTCAGTCCTATAGCTGAGTCTCTGTGATGCAGTTACTTTCCAGTTTGTGGGGCTTCCCACCCAGGAGGTATGGGGTTGCTTCTATCGCGTAATCGCCCTTCCTACCTCTTGATGTGGTCTCCTTTTTGTCTTCTGGAGTAGAATATCTTTTTTGGAAGTTTACAGTCCATTTGGTTGAAGGCTGCTCAGCATTTGGTTGTAGTTTTGTTGTTTTTTGGGAGAGAAGTTGAGCTCCATTCCTTCTATTCCGCCATCTTAATCCCTATCTCGGCTGAAGATTTTTGAAGTAAAAATTTTGGAGGAAATGGACATTAAAAGTTTCCAAACTAATCAAGGATTGACTGTATAGCACAGGGAACTGTATTCAGTAACATGTAACAGACTATAATGGATAAGTACATATTGAGTAAAAAAAAATATGTGCAACCTAAAAGCTGAGTTGTGTTTTACTCAGTGGACAAAACTGAGGCCTTAAGCCTGGGAGGCAGTATCTCCAGTAACCCTGAGAAAACTGTTCAGAGGAGGCCAGGGGGAGGTGAGGATAAGTGGGAGTTTTGTAACAAAGGATAAATAGTAGGAACAAAAGATTACTTTTAATAACAGAAAACGAGGAGTTCCCGTTGTGGCTCAGTGGTTAACGAATCCGACTAGGAACCATGAGGTTGTGGGTTCGATCCCTGGCCTCGCTCAGTGGGTTAAGGATCCAGAGTTGCCGTGAGCTATGGTGTAGGTTGCAGACGTGGCTTGGATCCCTCTTTGCTGTGGCTGTGTCTGTGCCAGCGGCTACAGCTCCGATTCGATCCCTAGCCTGGGAACCTCCCTATGCAGTGAATGCAGCCCTAGAAAAGGCAAAAAGACAAAAAAAAAAAAAAAGCCACAGAAAACTAAACTTCTCAGGAATTTAGCCCTTTTCAATGTATGGGAAGATGAAATGTCTGGGCTCACTGAAGTCATTCCTTTGATATGCACCTCAACTATCTGGGGCCAGTATCCTGGGTTTTCACAGCCTGAATTTCCTCAGGGCTCACTCTGGGGAGTGGCTGCAGTCTGATGGCTGCTAGATGGCAGGTATTCTTCATTTCCTTCCTGAGTTCCCTCAGGGCTCACCTGTTCAACCTTGGAGGTGTTGCAATCTATCATGACATCCTTTGTTTACTGATATGGCAGGCAATATTTTATTTCTCAAATAAAAAAGAATGTAGATATATATATACACATGTATAAGCAAATTGCTTTTGTTGTACACCTGAAAATTACACAGTATTATAAGTCAACTATATATAGATTTTTTTCCCATTTCCAAAAAATATTAAAAATTCATAGTAAGTACACCAAACTGGTAACAGTGTTTATCTCGGCTGAGGAGATATAGGGATTCTGTTTTGTTCTTTATATCATCCAATTGTTCTACTATAAAATGTATCACATACAATTTTTATTTCAATTTATATAGATATATATTTAAAAGCCATAACCAGACTCTTCCTTTTGCCCCAGTGGCCTTTGTCTGCACCACTCACTTCCCCACCCCTTCACAGCCCCAGCAAAGCAAACCTGCTACAAAACCACATTTCTCAACAAGAGCTTTCTTGCACATCACTAGCCCCTATCTCCCTTTTGCTACAAATACTTTCCCCATAAATTACTGCCCACACAAACATACTTCCTCTAAACTTCTCTCCTAGAACAAATGGCTTTCCTCACCACTGACTGCACCATTTTGCAAGTCTTCTGCCCATAAATCACTCCTTCCTCAAAGTTCCTGTGTAACCTTTCTTCCACTTGAACTTTCTGAGCCACTGCCTCAGTCACCTGGTGAATTCCTCCAGGTGTGTTGCTAAATATTTCTCAATTGCTTAGTTCAAAGGATGCCCTTCCCAAGCTGATGAAGTACTGAATCGCTTCCTCTTTGATCTGGGATCAGTCACAGCTCCCAACTCTTCCTAACTTGGTCTCCCAACTCCTCGCCTCCCACCCTACAGCAGGTCAAGCAGATCAGGACACACATGGCCATATAACTGCTGCAACATGAACAGTGTAACATCTTACCTCCCTTCCATATAATTTAAGTGTCAGGGAAAGTGTGTACCATTTTTATTCTGTCTTTTTGCCAACAAGTCCTAAAGTTCTAAGCTACTTGATTTTAAGTGTTGGGGAAGTATACTATCGTTTTTAAGCCTTTTCTGAATGAATCCTAAAGTTTCGAGCTACTTGTTTGGAATAGAATTTTAGAGGTTGTGTTGGGGAAAATGACTCTGGCTCAGAGCGTCAGTGTCAGAAAGTGAGACACATGAACACGGAGAGATCTCGACAAGCCTCTTTACTTCTGCAGAAGGGCATGAGTTCTCAAAACACACGGGGCGAAAGAGGGAAGATGCCCCCTGTTTATCCCAATCGCAGGCGGTATACCTGTCCCCTTCTCATGGGTCAGGGCGCGCATTCTACTCTGCTGGCTAATTTGAAACAAATTGTTACTGGGACAAAAGGGAAAGAGGAGAGGGGTGGAGGAGGGTGTCTCAGACCAAGCAGGAACAAAATGGAGTAAGCAAGAGTTCCTTCTATAGAAAAGACATATGTTAATTCTCACAGTTGTAAAACCAAAGCTTTTCCTCTAAGACTTTGCCAAATAATCTAGCCCTGCTTCCAAACTTCAAGAATGTTAAGTCAACAAAATTTCTTTTTAGTGAAGCTCTTCACAAATAGAGTGGATTCTGACTCCTTGTCTAGTCTTAACTCTCCAAAGTTGCCCAAGATAAATTTGTTTTTCCTTTTACATCAACAGTTCTTTAAAATGACAGAAGACCGACCGTTCCTCACTACTACTGTTTCATCTCCAATTTGCCACCGAGCATAACTCCATCAGACCCTTCACATTCAGGCTAAACATGTGGTGTGTTTCCACACATTACCCACCTACATCATTCTCTGTAGATTCAAAGATATAGGAACAGAAGTCAGGAATATGAGTCCTGGCTTAGTCATTCCTTTGCAATGTGATGATGGAAAAGTCAGGTGACTTTTCTTTAAGCCTCTCTTTTTTTATCTGAAAAATGAAAATAAGAAATATACATAGGAGTTCCTGTTGTGGTGCAGTGGTTAGCAAATCCGACTAGGAACCATGAGGTTGTGGGTTCAATCCCTGGCCTTGCTCAGTGGGTTAAGGATCCAGCATTGCCGTGAGCTGTGGTGTAGGTCGCAGATGTGGCAGATGTGGCTCAGATTTGGCATTGCTGTGGCTGTGGTGTAGGCCGGCAGCTGTAGCTCCAATTGGACCGCTAGCCTGGAAACCTCCACATGCCATGGGTGCGGCCCTAAAAGGCCAAAAAAAAAAAATTATATATATATATATATATATTGCTTTTTAGGGCCACAAGTGTGGCATATGGAAGTTCCCAGACTAGGAGTACAGTCAGAGCTATATAGCTGCCAGCCTGCGTCACAGCCACAGCAACACGGGATCTGAGCCTCGTCTGCGACCTACACCACAGCTCACTGCATTGCTGGATCCTTAACTCGCTGAATGAGGCCAGGGATCCAACACACATCCTCATGATACTTTCTGGGTTTGTAACCGGATGAGCCACAATGGGAACTCCAAAATGAGAATAATATTAAAGATGCTTATTAGTCTCCATAAATATCAAACCAAAAAGGAAGAATGTAAAATCTTTTGCAGATGGTAAGGCACTTTGTGCACATTATATGCTGTGGTTGTTCATGTTAAAGACCCAATAGCAGCAGGAATATCTTCCCCTGACTCCACCTCATTACAGATTAGAACTTCCTATACCTGACTTTTTTCCCCCGTTTTTTGTTTGTTTTTTGGGTTTGGGGTTTTTATTTGTAAACTTTGGCCACACACTTTGAGATTCAGCATCAGTGGGTCCTTGGAAAAGATTTTGGCAGTGATTACTCCCCAGGAATCAGTCTGCTTATAATAACAATGGTCTTGCTTCATTCTTTTAAAAAAATACTTCAACGAAATAGCTGCAACTTCCCTATGTACTAACCATTCCTCCACATTCAATCAGCATTATAATTGTTTCCTTACCTGCTTTTTTTCCCTTTTTAGGACCGCACCCATGGCATATGGAGGTTCCCAGGCTAGGAGTCTAACGGAGCTGTAGCCGCTGGCCTTCGCCACAGCAACAGCAACATCATATTCAAGCCGCGTCTGCGACCTACACCACAGCTCAGGGCAACGACGAATCCTTGACCTGCTGAGCGAGGCCAGGGACCGAACACACAACCTCGTAGTTCCTGTTGGATTTGTTTCCGCTGCGCCATGATGGGAACTCCTAAGACATCCTACTTTCTGATTCTCCTCGTACCTCACTAATGGGTCATTCTCAAACCCCTGTGCTGGATCCTTCCCCTCATCCTGATTTCCATCCCCTAGATGATATCGTTTAGATCATTTGCTTTAATGCCATCAACATGATAACTTCCAAATTTATAAATCTAGCTTCGTTCTCCTCTCTTTGATTCCAGATTCATTTATACAACTGCATACCCGACATGTCCACTCAGGTGGAGGTCTAGACTTTAGAGACTGAGCAGCTATAAAAGCGAACTCTTGATTATCCACCAAAACTGTTCCTCCCTTAAGAGTCTCACCCAGTAAATGGAAGCTTTATTCACTTAATCCATCAGGGAAAAAACTTAAGCACAATTCTTGATTCCTATCTTTTTCTTTTCTTTTTTTTTTTTTTTTGTCTTTTTGCTTTTTTATCTAGAGCCGCACCCGCGGCATATGGAGGTTCCCAGGCTAGGGGTCTAACAGGAGCTGTAGCCACTGGCCTTCGCCACAGCCACAGCAACGCGGGATCCGAGCCGCGTCTGCAACCTACACCACAGCTCACGGCAACGCCGGATCCTTAACCCACTGAGCAAGGCCAGGGATCGAACCCACAACCTCATGTTTCTTAGTTGGATTCGTTAACTACTGAGCCACGACAGGAACTCCCCTATCTTTTTCTTGTAGCCTATTCCCAATATATCAGCAAGTCTTGTCTTCTCTATCTTCAAAATATTTCCAGAATCTGATCTCTTACCACCTCCATCACCACCACTGATGCAAAACAACTTTTAACCTAGTGTTCCATAGTGGTCTCTTATCCGATCTCCCTACTTTGAATGTTGCCCCGTACCATGGATTTCCTACGAAGGAGACAGCGGGTTTTTTGGGCTTTTTCCTTTTAAAGGTAAATCTGTGAAAAATACTTTCACTGTCTTTTCATACTCAAAATAAAGTTCAAACTTCTTACCATGACTACAACACCTGCCCACATCTCCAGCCTTGTCTCCCACCACTATTCCCATTGTTCACGCTAATAACATTGGCCTTCTTGCTGTTGCTAAATCTCTAAGTTCCCCTCAGAAACTTCATGCTGACTGCACCTTCTGCTTGCACACTATTCCCTAATCATTTCACTGCTCACTCACTTATTCAAGCATCTATTCAAATGCCAGCTTCTCAAGGTGGCCTTTCCTATTTGAAATTGCTCATTTCCTTATTACTTTCTCTTTTAGTAGCTTCCTGAGATATAATTTCCACATCATAAAATCCACCCACTTCAGAGTTCCCGTCGTGGCTCAGTGGTGAACAAATCCAACTAGGAACCATGAGGTTGTGGGTTCGATCCTTGGTCTTGCTCAGTGGGTTAAGGCTCTGGCGTTACCGTGAGCTGTATTGTAGATTGCAGATGCAGCTCGGATCTCGCGTTCCTGTGGCTGTGGCTGTGGCACAGGCCGGCAGCTATAGCTCCGACTAGACCTCTAGCCTGGGAACCTCCTTATGCCACAGGTGTGGCCCTAAAAATGACAAAAAAAGTCAAAAAAAATAATAAATAAAATCTACCCATTTCAAGTGTACAATTCAATGGTTTTTTTTTTTTTTTTTTAGTAAGTTTACTCAGTAGTGCAACAACTACCATAAATCAGTTTTGGAGGGAGTTTCCTAGTGGTGTAATGGTTAGGATTTGGGCGTTTTCACCACTGAGGCCAGGTTCAATCCCTAGTCTGGGAACTGAGATCCCACATCAGGCTGCTTCATGCCACAGCTCTCCCACGCCAAAAAAACAAAACAAAACAAAAACAAAAAAAACCCTTTTACTCCCTGAATAAGACCCCTTTTGCCCATTTACATTAATCTCCCTTTCTACCCTGAATCCCAGGAAACAACTAATCTACTTTCTGTCTTTATAAGTTTGTCTTCTCTGGACATTTCATATAATTAAAATCATAAGATACATGTTCTTTGTACCTAGGTTGTTTTATTCAGCATATTTTTGAGGCTCATCCATGATATAGCATACATAAGTAATTTGTTCCTTTTTTCTTTTTCCTTCTTCTTTTTTGGGTAAAGGGAAATTTTCCCTGCCAGGTTGCAAACCTGCACCACAGCAGTGACCAGAGCCACTGCGGTGACAATGCCAGATCCTTAACCTGCTAAGCCACGAGAGAACTCCAATAGCTCGTTCCTTTATATTGTTGAATATTATTCCTTTGTATGGACATACATTTTGGCTATCCATTCACTAGCTCTTTCCAGTTTGGTGCTATTTTTTGGTAAATATTGCTGTAAACATTTGTGTGTTAAGTCTTTGTAGATATGTTGTTATTTATCTTGGAACTACTGCATCATATGGTAGTTTCATGCCTAACTTTTTAGGAAAGTGCCAAACTGTTTTTCCAAAGTGGGTACACCATTTTACATTCTCAGCAGCAATGTATAAGGGTTCTTTGCCATGTCCAGCGCTGCACGGCAATGGGGAATCCTGGAAGAGGTAGGGCACCGTATAACAAAACACACAAGACTATTTTACATCTAGAGAGCGGGGGGACCAGGAGGCACTCCATTCCTCAGAACAAAGGCGCTGGACTTTAGCCCACATGACTTCTATTAAGGAAGGTGCCTTCTGTAGATTAGCGAGCAGAAACAGGCATAGGCAATGACAAAGGCACCTCTTAGTGAATAACAAAGGAAACTATTAGCACTGGTGCATACCTCTAGGGCATAGTGCAGCTGCTTATAGAATAGCGTAGTTTAGGCATAACTCCTTTATTTTGTCTTTGAAGGAGACCCTGTAGTTTAGAATTCTGCGTCAGCAGATATTTGCCTTCTGCAGAGTTCAGCTATTCAGAGGTCTCCAACATTTCTTGTTTCTCAACTTTCTACCATCACTTGTTATTGTCGGTCTCATCAACTATAGACATAATAGTGAGTGTGAAATGTTATCTCACTATAGTTTTAACTTGCCTTTCCTTCCTCTATACTTTCTATCCCCTTACGTTGATTATTTTTTTTAATACATATTAACTTAGGATTTTTTACATTTACATTTATTTGTAGTCTGAATCCCCAGTTAAACATACACTTCCTGAAGGCAGAACACTGTCCTGTTCTTCCCTGTTTCCAGTTACTGAGTAAATGGATAAACATACCCTCCTCATGTTCATCTTTCTGCTCAGCAGCCTGGAAAGGTATACTCAAAAAGTCTGGGACATTGAAAAGCTTTACGCTTTCTCAAGTTTTCATGAGCAGACAACAACTTATAAGCTGATAATTTTGGAATTTTAGATAGGTATATTGCACGTGTACATATGCACACACACAGCTCAGCATTTCTACATAGGCCTTAATTCATCTAATTATCAAAAGGAAACAATTCAAAATAAATGGGGAGCAATGGACAAATAAATGCAGTATGGTACTGTCAAGTAAATATTATGGTTATCTGAATGGACATTATGTTAAAAAAATGTCTAATTTAGGTAAAGACTGGTAGGTGCAACCCTAAAAAAAGGCAAAAAAAGCAGAGTGAAGAATAAAGTCAGCTCAGTCAGAAAGATTAACAATTTTTTTCAGTTCAGGAAGAAGTACAAACATCTTGACCCCCACACCTTCACCAGAGGGTGTATTATTATTGAAAACTCTGAGTCACATTATAATAGTCGTTATATGGAACCATGGAACTATAACAGTCATTCTCAGTCTAGCCTTCTTGTACTCATAAGCAAATGTGACTATGCCCAGAACCCTTCCTCGGGTGGAAGAACCTCATGTGTCTAGGGTTTATACAATACACATTACTATTGGAGGGTATATTTTGGTTCTCAAAGGCACCTCTCTCAGACTCTCCAGGTGAGTACATTCTGGTCCGAGAACATTCCTGAATCCAGTATTATGTAACCGTACCAGGGGTCAGTTTTCTAGTTCTTTGAGATTCCTGCTAACAAGCCTTTACACTGACCATAGAGGTACCGTCAAGTAATAAGTCAATAAATAGGTAGGAAATGTTTTAGAAGCTGGACACTCATACAGAATGGCACATTGTCAGAAAATATCCCACATTACCCTTACCATAATTCCAATTAAAAAAAAAATTTTTTTAAAACACTGGTGGTTCCTATCCATTTGTGAGGGAGGAGGGTGTGTTAGGGGAGCAAGCATCCAAGGAAACCTAATGACTTTCTCCTGTCCCCTCAAATTCATAATCTTGTAGCTCTATCAATGGATGTCCAGAGTAAGAAACTTCCAACCTCCAAAACAAGCATATCAAAAACAACCACTCTGCCAAACATCAACTTTATTCCCTAATGGCAATGAAATTAAGTTCATATTTTATTTGATGGAGTGGGTGGGATACTAACCATGGTAGTAACTATACCCTACTATTTGTAAGGAGCAGTGAAGATTAATCTTGTGAATTTGGAGTTAACCTGAGGCAAACTTTGATGGGTAAAAAGAACACTTGATAGAACTAGAACATGTCAGGCTACACATAAAATAGTACTATATTCCTACTAATTTTTTATTATAAAAATGTAGCCAAAGTTCAAGTAGAAAAGCTCAAAATAGGAGTGGCACAGTGGAAACGAATCCGACTAGGAAACATGAGGTTGCGGGTTCGATCCCTGGCCTTGCTCAGTGGGTTAAGGATCCGGTGTTGCCGTGAGCTGTGGTGTAGGTCGCAGACACGGCTCGGATCTGGCGTTGCTGTGGCTGTGCCGTAGGCCGGCAGCTGTAGCTCCGATTAGACTCCTAGCCTGGGAACTTCCTGAAAAGACAAAAAAAAGACAAAGAAAAGCTCAAAATAAATTGGGAAAAGGAAAGACCTAGGCCAAAATCAAATTACTGGCTGACAAGCAACGTGGCATTTTTTAAAATGAGTAAAAAAGGGAAGGGAAAGAGAAAAAAGAAAAAGTGATTTGCAAGTGAGGTAAACTAAGACTCCTAATTGAACAAACTCAGAGTAGAAGTGAAAATGAAAACCAAATGGAGAGTTGAGGGTTTTCTGATCCCAAAACAAGAGAACAAAGGCAGATTAATCCCAAACAATATCAAATCTAATTTAGGCCTAAGCTAAAACTCTGGCAAAAGGATTAAAGACAGGAAATTTTCCATATTTATTAAAATCCAACTTATAATAACGGAAATACAAGGCAGATGGCCAGTATTCATTCAAAAGGTGTCCCTTAAAAATAAAATATAATTATGAAAAGCAGAGACCTATTTATAAGGAAAAGGGCAGTGCAAATCTAAGCCAAATCAAATTTAGATGCAAAGCATAACACAGAAGGAATAGTTCTGTTATCCTTCATCTCCTAGTTTTAAAGGGTCGCAGGTGGCATTATCACTTTGTCTTTATTGCTAATAGTAATCAAGGAATACAAAAACAATTTGAAATAGCTTAAAGAAAAAAAAAAGACCATGTGCTTCAAGTGCAATGATTTACTGGTGTGACAAGGTCTCCAAGATACAGTAAGATAAAGTAAAATAGCAAGGTGAAGAACAAGACAGATAACAGGTTAACTTCCCTGTATAATAAGAGGAGAAAAAAATTAAAATGTTTTGTATATATTTGTCTTTTTTTGTCCTTTTAGGGCTGCACCGTGGCATATGGAGGTTCCCAGGCTAGGGATCTAATCAGAGTTGTCGCTGCTGGCCTACGCCAGAGCCACTGCAACGCCAGATCCAAGCCACGTCTGTGGCCTACACCACAGCTCATGGCAACGCCGGGTCTTTAACCCACTGATCGAGGCCAGGGATCGAACCCGCAACCTCACAGTTACTAGTCAGATTCTTTTCTGCTGCGCCATGATGGGTACTCCAAGTATGTTATTCTATGCAGCTAATTTGAGGTGAAAGTAATTCTACCCTCAGAACAAGCCTCCTTGATTCTTCAGTCCATCAAAATACTACAGTGTGACTTTTACCCATCCATCCTTAGTTATAAAGCCTACAGTGGTTGGTCATTTACCTAGAGGATAAGGTTCGTACTCCACAGCCTGAAATCAGGGCCTTAAACAGTCTAGCCACTCCCCACCTTATCTCCAATTGCTTCCATTCATGATTTTTTCAATTTAATCATCCCAGTTTGTTAAACGATTAGACATTCCTGACTTTGCCTCCATGTAGGGCCTTTTCACCTATCTTTCTTGTAAAGCCCAAGTCCTGCCAATCTTTTTCCCACCCCCTTCCTCTGTAGCACGTTATCATTGGCACTTAGCATATGCTACTATTGTATTCCTCTTTCAAAAATAATTTTTCTAAACAATAACGGATGTTCCCTGATGGCTCAGGGGGATAAGGATCTGGCATTGTCATTGCTGTGGTGTGGACTCAAAACCTGGCTCTGCAAATTCCACATACTGTGGGTGTGGCCAAATAAACATAACAATATAACACATGAAAAGACTAAAAGTAGGCATGGAGATTACAACTAATTCAGCCTTGATTTTCCCTTCTTTGCTTTTTTTCCCTTTTTTTAGGGCTGCACCTGCAGCATATGGAGGTTCCCAGGCTAGGAGTCTGTAGGAGCTGTAGCTTCCAGCCTATGCCACAGCCACAGCAACGTGGGATCCGAGCCGCGTCCGCAACCTACACCACAGCTCACTGCAACGCTGGATCCTTAACTCACTGAGCAAGGCCAGGGATCAAATGGGCAACCTCATAGTTCCTAGTCAGATTCGCTTCTGCTGCGCCAAGACGGGAACTCCTTTAATAAAAAATTTTTAAAAAAGAAAATATGTGAGAAACTAAATGTAGTGTTACCATACAATGAAATATTTAGTTATAAAAAAGAATGAAGTACTGATACATGTTACAACTTGAAAGCATTATTCTAAGTGAAAGAAGCCAGTCACAAAAGTCCATGTGATTCTGTTTGTATGAAAGTCCAAAACATTTCAATCTATAGAGCAGAAAGCCAATCAATTAGTTGTTCTTTGGGGCTAGGGAGGGTGGAGGGGTGGGAGGAGTATAGAATAACAGCTAAAAGGTACAAGGTTTCCTTCTGAGGTTATGAAAGTGTTCTAAAATTGACTCTGATGATAATTATATTTACCAGTAAATATACTACAAATCATTGAATTATACAGTTTATTATTTGTGTGTGTGTGTCTTTTGTCTTTTTAGGGCTGAAATCGCAGCATATGGAGGTTCCCAGGCTAGGGGTCTTATCGAAGCTGTAGCTGCCGGCCTATGTCACAGCCACAGCAATGCCAGATCCGAGCCGAGTCTGAGACCTACACCACAGCTACGGCAATTCTGGATCCTTAATTCACTGAGCGAGGCCAGGGATCGAACCCACAACCTCATGGTTCCTAGTCGAATTCATTTTCGCTGCGCCATAATGGGAACTCCTGAATTATACAGTTTAAATAGGTGAATTTTATTTATGTGATTTATATCTCAGTAAAGCTGTTTTTTAATATTTATTATTTATTTATTTATTTATGCTTTTTAGGGCGCACCCACAGCATATGGAAGTTCCCAGGCTAAGGGTGAAATTGGAGCTATAGTGGCAGGCCTACGCCACAATGCAGGGATCTGAGCCGCATCTGCCACCTGTACCACAGCTCAAGGCAACACCGGCTCCTTAACCCACTGAGCAAGGCCAAGGATCGAACCCCGTCCTCGTGGATACTAGTGGGGTTCATCAACCGCTGAGCCATGACGGGAACTCCTAAAGCTGTTTTTTTTTCACTGAATACACTTTATGTGTTTGTTTTTTTCTCCCCAACCCATACACTTTTGAACATAGAATTCTAGTGAATTTAGAAAAATTATTGCGAGTTCCTGTCGTGGCTTCAGTGGTAACGAATCCGACTAGGAACCATGAGGTTGTGGGTTCGATCCCTGGCCTTGCTCAGCGGGTTAAAGATCCAGCGTTGCCGTGAGCTGTGGTGTAGGTTGCAGACGCGGCTCGGATCCCGTGTTGCTGTGGCTGTGGCGTAGGCCGGTGGCGTAGGCCGGCGGCTACAGCTCTGATTAGACCCCTAGCCTGGGAACCTCCACATGCCTCGAGTGTGGCCCTAGAAAAGGCAAAAAAGACAAAAAAATATATAAATGACTATTACTTGCCTGTAGTTACTTTCCTTGTCATAGCTTGGTTTGTACTGTAAAGAATACGTGATTTTTGTTTTGTCACCATGGGAGTACATTTAATGCCCTAACATGAATACAGTTATACTTGCAAGTAAAGTAGGTGAGGCCTACTTTTTGTTCTTAGAACTAAGGAATTACTCTTGGATTAGGACATCAAACGTATAATCCTCATGGATCTGGTATTCTATTATGAAATACATGCCATCTTCTAAATCTAAAAAGCAAGAAATGCCCTAATATTCAAGTCTCTCTAGGACATATTCCTCAGGTGTCACCATTCTGGTTCCTGATCCATCTCACCAAGAGGCTGTTCAGGGATAAGAAAGCCAAGCAGTAAATGCCAGTCCTCTAACCTCTAACCTCCTGTTGTCTCCCTGTCAACCTGTTGTTGGGAGTATATTTAATCCCCTAACATGAATACAGCAGTATATGTATCTATTGTCTAGAAGTAGGCGTGTCCTTTTTGTACTTAGAACTAAGAATTACTCTTGGATTAGGACATCAAATGCGAAATTTTCTTCCACGTCTTCCGTTCTAGTTACATCTGTTGCCACAATGACTCACAAACACACCTAGTGTTTTTCATGGCTCTGCTTTGGCTCACCTTGATGTGAAGCCCACTTCCTCCCTTTCATCATTTAGGACTAAGCTTAAACAACTTTTCTCTCAACTCATCCTCATAGTCCAGTGTACACCACCAGTTCATCCTTTGTGCTCCCACAACCTGTGACTTGTATCTGTTTTATACTCTTATATTAACAGTAATTGCTTTACAAACATGTTATCTCTTAAAATCATAAGGCACTTGAGAGGAAAAGGCAATTTTTATATTTTTAAATTTAATATTTATCTAAGAGTGTCATAGAGATATTCAGTAACTTGCTTAAAAACTGTGTATCACTATATTGTATATCTGTAACTTATATAATATTGCACATCAACTATACTTCAACAAACTTTAAAAAAAAATGTTTATGAGCTATCTGACTTGATGAACAAGTTAGAGTCGTCTAACTATTTACAGGATGCCCAGTCCTTCCCTCTACACCAGCTCTGAGACAAATGGCAGATGCCAGTAGATTGCCAGATATGGTGGTTGTTTTTTTGTTTTTTGTTTTTTGTTTTTTTTAGGGTTGCACCCTTGGCATATGGAGGTTCCCAGGCTAGGGGTCCATATGGAAATGTAGCCGCTGGCCTATGCCACAGCCGTGGCAACTCATGATCCAAGCCGCGTCTGTGACCTATACCACAGCTCACAGCAACGCCAGATCCTTAACCCACTGAATAAGGCCAGGAACCAAACCTGCATCCTCATGGATACTAGTCAGGTTCGTTAACGGCTGAGCCACAACCAGAACTCTGCCAGTAAGGGTTTTAGGCGTGGGTGAAGATACAAAGAACTGAGGAAAGGAAGAGTAGTTACAGGGCCACTACAGGCTGCTTTTCTTGTGCTGGGCTCAGCTAAGTAGGTCAGTTACCAGACAAAGAATGCTTTGAGAGTTTTCAAACGCTTTCCTTCCAAATGCCTCCTCCATGTTGTACTAATTGAAAAGTTACCCTGTTAGAGCTCATCCAGCTCTATCCTCTCAAAAGGCAAACGGGCCTGTGGGGGTGGGGTGGGGGCATGGCGTTCACACATGCCAGCCAGCTGAATGCAAGCTGATAAGCACAAACAGTGCAGTGAGCCAACAAAGGGCAATGCCTGGATTCGCATCACAGGGAGGTCAGGGGAGGTGGTGACCTAAGAAGTACCGTGAAAAGACTAGAGACTAGAGCTGGAAGAAGCAATAGGGAGGAAGGAGGTGCTCCGAGAGAAGAGGCTGGGTAAGAGCCAAGTTCACAGGCGCTGGCAGGACTCTAATCAGCAGTAGAGTGGCTGGCTGTAGAGACAGGGCTATCTGCCACTGCACCGTCAGAACGGAGTGAAGGCGTGTTTGGCTGCCACTAATTATGGCAGATGTTAGGGTGGGGGAACCGAAGGAAACCAAAAGGAAATATAATTAGGACTTAACAAGGAAGTGGCGATGATGGAACAAAAGCTGAGATCAGGGAACTAACTCAGACACTCCTGAGAGAGTAGACAGGGAGGGAAACAACCAGAAAGCCGAGAGACAGAGTCTAGACTGGTCCCAGGAAAGTGGCCATCATGTGTCAGAAGTTAGCCTTTCCTTATCTTCTAACACTGTATTTTTCACCTCTTTGCGGTTCCTTCATCCTTTCCTGCATTCCCATACCACGTCATCTCAGTTCTTAGCTGTCTGAGAGGCAGTGTCAATTAAGAAGTATGGTCTCGTGACTGGCTTCATGCCAGTCTTAGCCTGTGCCCCAACCTTACCCCAAATTACACGAAAGTGAAGAAATGATTTCATCTTTTTCTTTATTCTCAAAATATGATAGCATAAAATTCTAAAAGTTATAGGCTATTCCTTGTGTGGTCTCCAGTGCTTTGAGGGGGCACAATGGAGCCCCCAGGAATGTGAGACGACCATCTCAAAAAGCTAGCAGTAAGTAGTTACTGTGTCAAGTCCGATGACCCCAAGTCAAATCCTGGGCACATCCGGGGATGTGTGGTCAGGCTTGGGCTTCAGTTCTTGAAGAGGAATAGGGGTGGACAGCATTTTTGAGGTGACAGTTGAAAAAAAAGAGGACCCAGCACCAGAAAAGTCTGGTGGGAGAAGCAGGAAAGGGGATGAATAGGAATCTTCCTCTCCTTTCTGCCACTACCCAAGAGCGGAGGCCCATGACCACAGCAAGAAGCCAAAGTAGGTAGCACCTCCTTGGATCCCCTAAGGGAGAGGCCAGACCACTCTAGGGCTGGTTAACTGGCGCCAGGCAGTGGAATGCTAGCCATAAGGATGGAGACAAACTGTTCCAACTTCCATGCAGCTTGTTTCCCAGCCTCCAGCACTTCCTCGTGATTGGCCTTCTCCTGGCATTCATAATCCAAGATGACCTTGTTAGTGATCAGAGAGAAGCCAAAGACTCGAAGTCCACAGTGCCTTGCAACTATAACTTCCGGTACTGTGCTCATGCCTGATATGGAAAAAGATGGAAAACAAGTGTCAGGGTCCGCAAATGACTCTCTTCCTCATTCTTTATTTCCAGCCTAGGGGTCGACTCAGAGCTGCAGCTGCTAGCCTATACCACAGGCACAGCAACACAGGACCTGAGCCTCGTTTGTGACCTAGAGCACAGCTCACGGCAATGCTGGATCCCTCCCCCGACCCCCGACCCACTGAGCAAAGCCAGGGAATGAACTCGCATCCTCACGGATACTAGTCAGATTCGTTTACACTGAGCTACAACAGGCACTCCCTTCCTCACTCTTTAGATTCGCCCCCATCCATCACTTTACTGAAACTTTACATCAAGAAAACATCCAAAGAAGTTAATGTCGAGCTTTGCCTAGAGTTGGGCCTCAAAGAGCCTTAATGTATTTCTTATAAATATTGTCATTGCAATGTTTTATTTTTATATCTGTTTGTGGTCAGTCTCAAGTCAGTTCTAAGGATGCGTTCTATCTTCCAGCCATAGGTACAGAAGGTGGCTATAATATTTGTTACAATAATCCTTAGAAGCGGTCATCAAATTATGGGTAGGTCATTAGCACTACAGTTCAGGGTGGTGGGTTAATGCTACAAAGTACCAGACCTTCCACCACATTTAAAGTCAGTTTAGGAGTTCCCTTCGTGGCTCAGTGGTTAACGAATCCGACTAAGAACCATGAGGTTGTGGGTTCGATCCCTGGCCTTGCTCAGTGGGTTAAGGATCCGGCGTTGCCGTGAGCTGTGGTGAAGGTTGCAGATGCGGCTTGGATCCCGCGTTGCTGTGGCTGTGGCGAAGGCTGGCGGCTACAGCTCCTGTTAGACCCCTAGCCTGGGAACCTCCATATGGCACGGGTGTGGCCCTACATAAAAAGACGTAAAGACAAAAATAAATAAATAAATAAATAAAGTCAGTTTAATCCAGTCTTCCCTAAGTCAGACCCTCTTTCAACTTACTATTTAGGTCTACAATCTCCCCTGTTCCAGATCCTATTTTACCAGAATAGCCTCTTTAAGCCTCCAGCCAAGTTCCCCTTCTCACCAACAGCATCAGCTCCCAGCTTCTGCAGTAGGCGACTCTCTGCCACAGTCTCAAAGCTGGGGCCCGCCACCATCACGTAGGTGCCTTCCTGTAACTCCCTCTGCTCCCCCATTTGTTTCCAGGTACTGTGAGCCTTCTGTCTCATATCCCGGTCGTAGGCATCAGACATGGCAGGGAAACGAACTCCAAACCTAGGGCACAGGTTGGATGATCTCAAACTGATGGAATAAAGTGAGCGCTCTCCTAACTCCCAGACAAGTCCTTAAAGCCCACCTGGCTATACAAAAAGGAACAGGATAGGTACCTTTCTTCATTAGGCCCTCTCAGAGGGTTCTCACCACATAAACCAGGCAGGTTGATGTGATCGCGGATCAGCATGATATCTCCAACCTCGAACCTGGGGTTCAGCCCTCCAGCTGCATTGGTGACCACCAGGGTGTCCACACCCAGAAGCTGGAAAACCCTTACTGGGAAAGTCACCTTGGAAGCAAAAGATAAAAGATCAGGAACGTCCTTTAAAATTTTACCAGTCCACCCATGCAGATAATAAACATGATACACACCATGAAAGGGAAAGGAGGGGACCAAAACTCTACCTCGACCAGGCAGCTAGGTAACAAAATAGGATGCAGAGCTCTCTCTCCCCTCTTTCAGATGCAATCACTCATGTGCCTGTATTACCTTCCAGAGCGGGTAGCCTTCATATAAGTGGAACCTGCCCTGCATCATCACACAGGCTCTTCCATTCAAGATCCCAAACACCAGTCTACCAGCATGACCTGACACTGTATACAAAAAAGAAAAAAAAAGGAAAGGGAAATGAATGGAATGAAGCTTCCATTTAACACATACATACAATATAATCAATCCACTGAGCACTTCCTCTGAGCCAACTCATTGTGCTCAACATTTGAGAGTACAATTATCCAAAAGAAAACATTATTGTCTCCACTCTCAGAAAATTTAAGTCTGGGAGTTCCCGTCGTGGCACAGTGGTTAAGGAATCTGACTAGGTACCATGAGGTTGCAGGTTCGATTCCTGGCCTTGCTCAGTGGGTTAAGGATCCGGCATTGCCGTGAGCTGTGGTGTAGGTTGCAGACACGGCTCGGATCCTGCGTTGCTGTGGCTGTGGTGAAGGCCAGCAGCTACAGCTCCTGTTAGACCCCTAGCCTGGGAACCTCCATGTGCCTCAGGTGAGGCCCTAGATAAGGTAAAAAGACCAAAAAAAAAAAAAAATTAAGTCTGGTGATGGAGTTCCCATTGTGGCTCAGTGGTTAACAAATCCGACTAGGAACCATGAGGTTGCGGGTTCGATCCCTGGCCTTGCTCAGTGGGTTAAGGATCCGGTGTTGCCATGAGCTATGGTGTAGGTTGCAGACGCGACTTGGATTCCAAGTTACTGTGGCTGTGGCGAAGGCCGGCGGCTACAGCTCCTGTTAGACCCCTAGCTTGGGAACCTCCATATGCCGTGGGAGCGGCCCTAGATAAGGCAAAAAAAAATTAAAAAAAAAGGAAAATTTAAGTCTGGTGAGGGAGGCAGAAATTCATTATAAGCTTACTTACATCCTGAGATCAGAGCTACAGGGGTAACAACATTCAATGTGAACATACACCAATTTCTTTTTAAAGAAATTTCAATTTTTTTTTCTTTCTGTCTTTTTCTAGGGCCACACCTGCGGCATATGGAGGTTCCCAGGCTAGGGGTCTAATCAGAGCTGTAGCCACTGATCTACACCAGCCACACAGGATCCGAGACGCGTCTGTAACCTACACCACAGCTCATGGCAACGCCGGATCCTTAACCCACTGAGCGAGGCCAGGGATCGAACTGGCAACCTCATGGTTCTTAGTCGGATTCGTTAACCACTGAGCCACGATGTGAACTCCTTTAAAGAAATTTCAAAAGCATGGGAAAGCCATATTGCAAGAGAATAAAGTGAGTGAAAAATAGGCTAAGTGGGTAATAATGAATGCAATGTTATAATTACAGACCTCTTTTTCAAAAATTTCAAAATGCGTATTCTTATATTTATTATCCTAACTAAACGATATGCTTCCTCACCCCTGAAAAGGAGCTCATGCTATAGTCTAGCTTCCTAAAAAGGCTATGAACAAGAGGTAAAGGGGCTGAGGTTGGATTTCCACAGAACAGTCCTATGGGAATACATGCCCCTGATGCGGGGGCGGGGGGATGCAGGGCGTGGGAGTGCAAAGATAGCTCCCCATACAGACACAGTAATCATCATCACCATTTCCCATATGTGGCATTTATCCTTTAATGGACATGGCCAACCTATCCCTTAGGGAATGATGGTCTGGGAGAGGGACCAAAACCAAGAGGGAAGAGTTGAGATACTCAGAAATTGAGGAATTTATTTAAAAAATTACCAGTAATAGAGCAGAAGTGACACTTAGGAAAATCCAAACGCAGTATAAAAAACAAGTTGATAAAGTTAAAAAAAATTAATCCACTTATCACTTAGTGCAGTGCCCTTCCCCCTGGGGCAGGACTGGCAGGTGGAGCCAATGTCACTGCTATCACCCTTAGGAGACTTTGCCCTCCCTCTGCTGTTTGTAATATTTTCTTCTCCAACCCCAATTCCCACCTCCCGGCTCTGGTTTCCCAGTCTCACTCCAGAGGGTTTGAAAAATATCTGTTAAAAATCTTAACTGTCCAGGGAAAAGAGGAAGGAAGGTGGAAATCTGAAAAATTAATAACTAAACCAAGGGAAGTTAGTTATCTGAGAAATTAATAAATAAACTATCCTTGTCCTTATTTTACCTAGCCCTCTTCTAAGCCTTCGCCTTAGAGCTTTTGGCTGCTATTAGGATGCTGGTTACACTATTATTCAGATCTCTCAGACCTCCACTAGACAGAGAGGGTGCATTCCCCCTCCAAAGGGTCAGTGTGAATCAAGTCTTGTGTATTTGTGTATTATCTGGGTATTTGTCAGAACATGGTAATCTGTGTGTTCATTTGCGGCCGTGCACCAGTGTGTGCCTTATCCTTGGACTGGGGCTAGAGCTAGGAAGACTGGGAGCGGCAGGGACACAGAGGACAGGGGAGGCCTGACTTTGTCCTGGGAGGTTACAGGCACTGCTTTTTCCACTTAAGCTTCAGCTGGAAAGAGATAAGAAGGGTGTGTGAGGATGTGGTGACCATGGTGTGTATGGAGAAACAGTGTATGAGGGAAGTGTTGTAGACCATTAAGGAGTTGACTCATCATCACAAGGAAACATGTCATCATACAGTACCATTGACACATACATGTCCTGTCTACTCAAAACGTTCTGCTGGGGGAATTTCCTTGTAAAGTCATTCTAATTCTTGGTGGGTACTTTTTCCCTTCTCTTACAACAGTTGTCTCTAGTCAAACGCTATAGAGAGAACCAGGATTAGGTGGAGAAGCACTGCCTTCCCATCAGAATCCCATTGATATCCTCCAGTCCCATCGCTCCTCCCCTTTGCCAGTACCTGTACTTTTGGGAAAGTTTGGTATTTCATTGTAGTTAAAGATCTCAGTCTCAGTCAGCCTGTCAGTCAGACCTCCCAACCCGGAACCACAGATCACTGCCACTTGAGGTCGGTGCTTGGTGTGAGACCGAAGCCATTTTGCGGTCTCCTGATAATCTTCGAATGTGAATCTAGGAAAAAAAGGAAAATCAAGGTGAGTTTCCCTCCCATCCCAAGGGCATCATCAATTAATGACCTTCAGTGTAAAAAGGCTGGCAGGGGTACCAAGGTGACAGGGGACAGAGAAGCTGACCAAGGAGCTGCCCCAGAGGGGAGGCTCTTCTTTCTCAGAAGAGGTCACTCTAAGCTCACCCACCCACCCACTCCTCTTCCTGAATCAGACCTACCAGACCTACTCAGAGTCTGACATGAAATTCTCTCCTCCTCTGAGAGCCTGGCAAAGTTAATGATGCCAACTTTTCTCTCTCTCTCTCTCTCTTTTTTTTTTTTTTTGCTTTTCAGGGCCGTACTTTGCGGCATATGGAAGTTCCCAGGCTAGGGGTCAAATTGGAGCTATAGCTGTCAGCCTACACCACAGCCACAGCGATGTGGGATCCAAATCACGTCTGGGACCTACATCACAGCTCATGGCAACACCAGATCCTTAACCCACAGAGCGAGGCCAGGGATCGAACCTGCGTCCTCATGGAAACTAGTCAGTTTGGTTAACCGCTGAGCCATGAAAACTCTCATATGCCTACTTTTCCATCACCAACTCCAACTCCAGTTTTGCTACTACTGGCAGGCTGAATATCTGTCCTTTTGACAAAGATTCAGAGAAAGGGATTACAGTCTACAGAGAAGTACAGTGAAATAATCAAATCAAGGAGTGTGAAAGGGCTGGGCCAGAGGACAAACGATTAGGAGTACACTCAAAATGGGATTAAGGCCCTTCTTGGGGCAGCCTGACAGACCCAGTACAGTCTTCCTTAGTACCCTACCTATTTGTTAGAAACACTCAAAATGTAATCCTTGAGGGCAGGGATAAACCTATTTCATTCTGGACCCTCTCCTTCCAGCATTCAAACACTAAGGGCTAATAAATGTTTTGACTGACCAAAAAAAAAAAAAGGCAAATCCAGGCCACAACTCTGGTTGTTCATGTTCATGGCTGGAGCAGAACTGACTGCATAGGTTTCTCAGCAGCAGCTTGTGGAAAATACAGACTCTGGAGCCCATTCTCACAGATTGATTAATTCTGGGCAGAGGCCCCCAAATCTCTATTTCTTACAAAAGTGCCTCAGATAATTCTGATTCAAAAAGACGGTTTCAGGGAGTTCCCATCATGGTGCAGTGGTTAACAAATCCGACTAAGAACCATGAGGTTGTGGGTTTGATCCCTGGCCTTGCTCAGTGGGTTAAGGATCCGGAGTTGCCGTGAGCTGTAGTGTAGGTTGCAGACGCGGCTCGGATCCCGCCTTGCTGTGGCCGTGGCGCGTAGGCCAGAGGCTACAGCTCTGATTAGACCCCTAGCCTGGGAAGCTCCATATGCCACGAGTGCGGCCCTAGAAAAGGAAAAAAACAAAAACGAAAACAAAAAAAAAACACGGTTTCAGAATTACTGCTCTAGAGGGAAGCAGGACTCAACCTGGATTCTAGTCCCAACTTTGTCTTTTTAGGCAAATAACTTGTGTTTCCAAGTCTTTTCTCTAGTATAAAGCAAGGGCATGCAATAGGCTCAGTCTGAAAATGAATTAAAAACTTGCTAACAAGCTCCAAAGACTTTGACTCCGTAAATCATGGTTCAGGTTCACAGCACTTGAACCTTTTTTAACAACTTTCCCTCCTGCTTGTTTTTTTCCTCCCTGCCTCCTTCCCTCTTTCTTTCTCTTCACCCAGGGTCGAAGGTTCTTCACCTTTCGGAGACCTAAGAAATACACTTATCAGAACCCAGCCACCCCAAGAATCAACCAGGAATTTTTCTCGCAATTTCAGTCCAATGCGCTCACACCTATCTGGAAAAACCAAGGAGAAGGGATGGGGTGGGGTTGGAAAGGGGGACAGAGCTGAGGTGTGACAGAGCTGATCACAACTAACGAAGACTCTAGAGGAAATCTTTTTCTTCAAAACACTGTCTTTGAAACCAGATGGACTCTACCATACACCAGGCTATCCTCAGGAAAGTACCTGGGTAAGGGATGGGGAGGTGGCAATAGAATTGGCATCACAGATGGAGAAGAGAAGCAGTGAGATGGTAAAAGTTAATCAAATAGCATACCCAAGAGATGCAGAGGAAATGAAAGAAGTGTGAAGCCCTGGCCACCCAGCAGATCTAGCCACAGCTTACAGGACCTCCTCATTGGCCATCAGTCACCCCCAAACACCCTAAATCCCTAGGCACCCCAAAGCCACTGTGCTCTCTAATGCTGGAGACTGGCTGCGATTTCAAGGACCAAAGCATTAATAAGGGTTTTCAAAGGTGAAGAGGGAGGGAGAGGTCAGGGTTTTTGCTCAGTTCGATTTATAAAAATTTCCTTCTCCTCGGAGTCTCCAACCTCAACTTACTTGGGCCTCCACCGTGCAGCGAAGTGTGACGGCAAGGACGTGAGTAATGTCTCCTCTTTAAGAGGAACTCTAGATATGGCATCAAAAATACGCTAGGGATTTACCTAGACTAGATTGGGAATCTGTGATGAGCACATGGGTTGAGAAAACCTCTTCCCTTTACGTGGGTGGGGGAGTATGGTCCCTCTACACTCACACCCCGACGCGTGCGCGCACGCACATGCATACCGGCTCTTTTTCCGAACAGACTATTCTCTACTAACCTGTTCTCTTCCTGCTCTGATGGCGCCACCCCTGCTCGATTCCCGCGCGCGCCCCTGCCAGCGCCGGCCGCCCAGCTGCTCTGTCGCCTTGCCCCCTGATACCGGGCTCCAAGCCAGGCCTCTCTACATCTCCGGGGCGCTCGCTCCCGCTCCTGGCCCCCTCGGGGCCCAGAGCGTGGGGTTTTCAGGTCTCCGTGACAGCCATTTCCCCTCTCCGGGACCTCCGGGATCCCCTGGGCCTGGTGCCCGCCTCACCCGTTCTCCATAGTCCCGCCGACGCTCTCCGGATGAATTTGCCCTTCTCTGCTTAGATCTGCTCGGCTGAGCCGAGCTACGGTCACCGAGAGCAGTCCACACAGTCAGTGTACTGTTTGCAACGCGCCGGCTTATATCTCCAGCTCTGGAGTGCTCAGCCAATAGCAGGCGAGTAAGCGGCCGGCCCGTCTCCATGGTGACACACCCAGACTCAATCGCCTGAGGCTAGGCTGTAAATCTAATCTGAGTTCTTCCCAGCTGCAGCACCTTCTTCGAACTCCACCCTATTCCTCGGTGGGGAGGGGTGGGCGCATCCAGCATTTCGCTTCTGCACCCATTCAGGCACGGAAGCCCTTGCGGAGAGAGAGCTTATAAATCGGGAGGGATATCTATCTGCAGTCCCATTCCTGGTTGTATCTACAGCGAAAAGCGAGAGGGTTGAAAAGAGAAAATTTTAAGCCTT
The DNA here is from genome assembly GCA_004024745.2 of Catagonus wagneri. Classification (NCBI taxonomy): domain Eukaryota; kingdom Metazoa; phylum Chordata; class Mammalia; order Artiodactyla; family Tayassuidae; genus Catagonus; species Catagonus wagneri. Next base: position 3,801,424 of record PVHT021183630.1, read on the forward strand.
AAACCATGCAACCCCAAAATAAAATTAACTGAGCCTGTGTCTGAGTTGCTTCCTAGACAAAGGAAACGGGACGGGGCGGGAGGGTGCTCTAGGAATAGTGCTGATCTGGAGGTTACAGCAATTGGGAAAACATATCTGGGATCTAAATCCAGTCCCAGATGGGGAGAAGAAAAAGTTCCTGGGGCAAGAATTCCTGGATTCTTGTGCAAGGATGCAGCAAATCCCCTTCTCTGGGTGTTTCCAAATTCCCTATAGATATTAAACTTTGGGATTTGGGAATGAAAAATGGGAATTTCTTGGAGTTCCCGTCGTGGTGCAGCGGTTAACGAATCTGACTAGGAACCATGAGGTTGTGGGTTCAATCCCTGGCCTTGCTCAGTGGGTTAACTATCTGGCGTTGCCCTGAGCTGTGGTGTAGGTCGCAGATGCGGCTCGGATCTGGATCTGGTGTTGCAGTGGCTCTGGCGTAGGCCGGCAGCTGTAGCTCCGACTGGACCCCTTGCCTGGGAACCTCCATATGCCACGGGTGTGGCCCGGAAAAGAAAAAAAGAAATGGGAATTTTTGGACATTTTCCCAGAATTCCCCAAATCATAAGTTATTCATAAAACACTTCTATACATCCTTTATTCCTTATTATGGGTATCAAACCATGCTAAAACAAAAGAAATAAACTCAATAGTATTTACAAAGGATAATAAACTATAAAAAATATTCAAATGCTTGAGAAAGTCAGTAAGCATTATTGGGTATTATTCCAGTAACAAGCCAAATCCAGCCCACAGTCTGTTTGGGGTAAATAAAATTTTTTCTTGTTTTGTTTTTTTCTTTTTTGGCTGCCCTGTAGCATACGGGGTTCCCTGGCCAGGGATCAGATCCCAGCCACAGTTGCAACCTAAGCCTGTTTAGGTGCTACCAATTCTGTTGTGTCACAGCAGGAACCCCAAATAAAAGTTTTATTGGAAAACACACACACACACACAAAACTCCTGGTTCCTTGACACAGAAAAAGGGTGGGGATGGGATGGGGAAATGCAGACAATCCCTTGATTAACACAATACTGGGTCCAAGCAATTCAGATAATAAAATGAAAATATCTGTAACAGAACTACACAATATAACATCTTTGCAATAATTCAGCTATTTTCTGCCCCTTTTTACAGGTTTAACCAAACTCACATGAAATCACAAGTCAATGGTCTTTGCTTAGCTACTGGAATCCTCCACTTGCTTCTACTCTTCTGAGCGAAACTTTTCTGCTTGCTGTGTTACCTGACACCAGCCTATTCCCCAGCCCTGTCTATATCTCATTCACATAACAAATTTTTATTGGGCTTCAACTACGTACCAGAACTGTTCTAGTGTTAGGGACAAAAGGGTAATGACGATATATGCAAGGATAAAAATGCTATACATAAATAACCGAGCCTGGAGTTCCCATTGTTTTTCAGCAGGTTAAGAACCCAATATAGTATCCATAAGGATGTGGGTTTGATCCCTGGCCTTGCTTAGTGGGTTAAGGATCTGGCATAACTGTGGTTGTGGCATAGGCCAGCAGCTGCAGCTCCAATTCATCCTCTAGCCTGGGAACTTCTATATGCTGCAAGTGCAGCTATGAAATGAAAAAAAAAAACAAAACAAAAACCTGAACCCAGTGTCAAATGAATGGTTTATTCTATTGTTATTATTGAGTATTATTATTATCCTTATTCATCTAGTAATTTCAGCAAAGGTAACAGTAGGGTAATCTAAAAGTAAGGTTTCACCTTAGTAACGTGACTCTGTACAACTGAGACATTGGAAGCATGGTTTTTGAATGAAGGGTAAGTTCAGTCATAAGCAAAAATCAGCCCAAGGTAGTATCTTTCCATATTCGATTGCTGAAAGGTTCTTTTTAAACACTCCAAATCCAATCCAGTTACACAAAAATCAAGATTAGAACACAATCACATCTTTAAAAATACAAACTGAATCAATTAATTGTAATGAACCCTGTTTAAACTAAGTGTATGTAAACCAGATGTTCTGCAATATACCTGCAAAAGCAAAATTGGGGGACAAGTCTCAGTCTTCTGTAATGTTTCTCCAGTGTTATGTGGGGAAGTAAATATAATTATTCTGGGATCTACAAAAATGTACTGTTATAAGAGAGGCAAGGACAGTTTACTAGACTGCACTTTGGCCAGCATGACCTAACCTTGATAACTATACAACATACTTTATTCTGAATTCAAATTTAGCAACCAAGCTTTTGCATACCCATTTGGACCCCCAATCTCTTTAATCTCTGATTCACCACTGGCCCAGTGAGGAGTCTACCTTGTGAAGCCCAGTAAACCTCCTCAGATTACATATTTATTTTGTGGGCCATCCCAGGCTCTAGGTTGCATCAAACCCTACCTTGGGCCCCGTCCTATCCCAGCCTTGGTTTGTTCACATCTCTTACTGCTTTCCTCACAGTTTTTGTTTGTTTTAACCTTTAAAAGGTACAGATCTGGGCATTCTGTGTGTGTATATCTGGGGCACTGTGAATACTGGTATTCAATACTTAATGGTCACCATTATTTCTCTTTAGGATCTCAAGCCTAGTTCCCGCACTCTGTGTCTTTATGGTCATTTTAATCTGTTTTCAACACCCCAGTTCAGAGGTTCCCAGTTTTTAGGGAAGGAACTGAGGATCTCAGCAATTTTTTCACAGCACTCTTTTTTTTTTGTCTTTTGTCGTTTTAGGGCCGCACTTGCAGCATGTGGAGGTTCCTAGGCTAGGGGTCAAATCAGAACTGCAGCTGCCAGTCTATGCCACAGCCACAGCAATGCGGGATCCGAGCCGCATCTGCAACCTGCACCACAGCTCACAGCAATGCCGGATCCTTAACCCGCTGAGCAAGTCCAGGGATCAAACCCGCAACCTCATGGTTCCTAGTCGGATTTGTTTCCACTGAACCACAACGGGAACTCTCCTCTCAGCACTCTTAGGTCAAAAGAAATTCCTAAGAGTTTTGCTTTTTAGGTAGCTGTTGTCTAATAACTTAGTAACCATTAAAAGAAAAAAAAAGCCAGACATTGAAAGGAAAAGTGTTTTTGTTGTTTTCTTTTTTTCCTTAACCACAAAGAATTACTCATGGAATGTGTTCCTGTTGGGTACTGCACAACTTCTCAAGCCTTGGAATCCAGCACTGCTACACTCATATCATGTTCTGTGTTGGAACTTACTTTTTTCTTTCCTTTTTTTAAATCAGAGGGACCTCCTAAAACTCAGCTGCTTTGCAAAGATATTTTGTCATCAAAAGCAATGTAGCATAATCTAATATTCAAATTGTGAATAATCTTGAGCTAGCAGTTCACATAGTAAACAAGAGATGTTGAATACTGTTTCCCTTAAAAAAAAATTTTTTTTTTCTGCCCTGTGGCATATAGAGTTCCCAGGCCAGGGATTAGATCTGAGCAGCAGTTGCGACCTGTGCCCCAGCTGGGGCACCACTGGATCCTTAACCCACTGTGTGGGGGATCGAACCTGCACCCCAGCACTGCAGAAACATTGCTGATTCTGTTTCACCACAGCCGGAACTCTTCCCTTAAATTTTTAAATATCTCATGGTACCCCTGTGAATTTGCACCTTGGCACACAGTTTGGGAACTATGGCCCCAGGTGTTCCAGATCCATGCCGCCTCATTCCTAAATCTGTGTAATGTAACTGAGTGGACCCTAATCATACTACCCGTGAATTAATTCAGTCTCCACCCCTTAGATACCAGCTGTGTGATCCAAAGCAAGCAAAATTCTTCCTATGCCTTGGAGTTCCCATCATGGCTCAGTGGTTAATGAATCTGACTAAGCATCCATGAGGATGCAGGTTTGATCCCTGACCTTGCTCAGCGGGTTAAGGATCCGGTATTGCCATGAGCTGTGGTGTAGTTCGCGGATGTGGCTGGAATCCTGTGTTGCTGTGGCTGTGGTGTAGACTGGAAGCTACAGCTCTGATTAGATCCCTAGCCAGGGAACCTCCATATGACGCGGTCCCTAAAAAGCAAAAAGAAAAAAAAATTCTTCTTATGCCTTGGTTTTCTTATCAATAAAATGATGATAATAAACAGTACTTACTGTTGTTGCAAAGATTATATAAAATGCCAGTTAAGTGTTTAGCTAAGTGCCTGGAATTTTAGTAAGCACACGGAAAGTGTTGGCTAATTATTACTTCCCACTGTCTCTTTTTCGTTTTGACTTCTCTAGACCCACCTAACTGTGAATTGGATCAGAACAAAAACTAGAGGTACACCTAGGCCATCAACACCAACTCTAATCCTGCATTGCTTAAAACGCCTAAGGAGTTCTCTTGTGGCACAGCAAGTTAAGGATTCAGCATGGTCACTGCAGTGGCTTGAATTGGTGCTGTGGCACAGGTTCAGTCCCTGGCCCAGGTACTTCCACATGCTGCAAGCTCGGCCACAAAAAATAAAAATGAAAGAAAGAAAGGAAGAGAGGAAGGAAAGAAGAAAGACAAGTTGAAAAAAAACAAACAGTGGCCTAGCCAAATGAAGCCATTTAAACCTAATAAAGTTGAAATTAAATAAACAATAAAAATTCAGTTCTTAGTTATACTAACCACATTTCAACTGCTCAGTAGCCACGTGCGACTAGTGGCTACCACACTGCATAGCACAGAAACATTTCAATCATTACAGAAATGTTTTACTGCACAGCACTGTTCTTATTTATTTATTTATTTATTTATTTATTTATTTAGGCTTTTTGTCATTTTAGAGCCGCACCCACGGCATGTGAAGGTTCCCAGGTTAGAGATCTAATCGGAGCTACAGCTGCCGGCCTGCACCACAGCCACAGCAACGCAGGATCTGAGCCGCATCTGCAACCTGCACCATAGCTCATGGCAATGCCAGATCCTTAACCCACTGAGCGAGGCCAGGGATCGAACCTGCAACCTCAGGGTTCCTAGTCAGATTCGTTTCTGCTATGCCATGACGGGAACTCCCATGTTCTTATCTTTTCTAGTCATTGCTACCCTGCATTCACATTTTAAAAAGCTGGAACTATATTTTATTCTGTACTTGTAGGGCCCTTGTAGTCAGGAACCAAACAGTCATTAACCTTAGGGTGATTATAACTCATGACTGCCTTATTACCCTTTCTTCTATCTTCCTCTCACCCCTTCTTCAGGTTCTGAGGGACTCCCACATCCAGGTATACCCTCAGTAACACATCCATCTTCTATACTCAGTATCAAAGAGACTAAAGAACAGAAGCCACAGGCTCTAAGTCACTAAGTATTGCCTTATGGAGTAGGAAGATGTCTTGAAACAGTGACTCCCAATGTCAACATTTACAGAAGCAGGCTCAGCCTCTCAGGATTCTTTAGGTAAAGAATCTATTTTATTCTTGCCCTCTGGACTGAGATTTCTCATTCTCTCTAGACCACAAGATAAATGTTATCCTATTTAAATACCTATCTCACTGTCACTGAGAATCTTTGACTTTCCATTTTCTCCAAGTCCTGAAATTAAAATATTATTTTAGTTTAGTTTTTTCCCTTCCTTGTTAAAAGGATCATTTTCATTTTTCTTCTCTGCATGAGATCCCTATCTGTGCCTCACTCAGTGAAGGACAGAATGAAGACAAACAGCCAGACCCAACACCTTCAATTCTGAGATACGGAAGTTGACTACACCCCAAAGGAAGGGGCAGGAGTTCCGCTTGCGGAGCAACGGAAACGAATTCCACTCATAACCATGAGGTTGTGGGCTTGATCCCTGACCTCGCTCAGTAGGTTAAGGATCTGGCGTAGCCATGAGCTGTGGTGTAGGTCACATACTTGGCTCAGATCCTGCGTTGCTGTGGCTGTGGTGTAGGTTGGTGGTTACAGCTCCAATTCAACCCCTGGCCTGGAAACCTCCATATGCCGCAAGTGTGGCCCTAAAAAGCAAAAATAAATAAAATAAAAACAACAAAAAAAGGAAGAGGCAAAGCACTGGGGCATGGAAAGGACATGGGTCAGAAGGGATCAAAGGCTCAGAGTGATAAATAGAAATCAGTCCTTTAAAACTAGACTACACCCTACCCCACTCCATCCAATTTCCCATACTACCCCTCATCTTCATTAATTCACTCTGCATAACACCATAAATTCTTTGCCTTAGAAATGGAATAAGGAACCATGTTGTTTTCAGACAGATGGTAAACTACCACTTTAGGGAAGGGTAAAGAAAAAAACAGGATATATGGAAAGAGAAATCAATTGGTGACACTAGAGAATTCCCTTGTGGCACAGTAGGTTAAGGGTCCAGCATTGTCACTGCCATGGTTTGGTTAGCTGCTGTGGCACAGGGCTTACACATGCCATGGACATGGCTAAGAAAACAATGATACACAAAACAAAAAACAAATGAGGACACTGGGTCATAGACGTCAGGCAGGTGTCTCCCACCATGGCCCCATTCTCTGCCATCTACACAGTGTGGCAGTTACCACTTGATTGGAAGCCTGAAGAAACAAAAAGGAAAAACCTTTAAAATCTTTGCAGTTTCTTTCTTTATATCCTCCTATTATGGACTCTTAAGGACCATCTCAAAACTCATATGTTGAAGCCCTAATCCCGGAACCCCAATGTGACTATATTTGGAGACGGGACTTTAAAAGAAGTTAATGAGGTTAACCGAGGTCATAAGGAGCCTTAATTCCTTATAAGAAGAGGAAGAGACAGCAGGGATGTGTGCACGCAGAGAAGAAAAGATCACACAAGGACACAGTGGAGAAGGTGGCTACCCACAAACCAAGGAGAAAGGCCTGCTGACAGCTTGATCTTGGGCTTCAAGGCTCCAGAACAGTGACAAAATACATTTCTGTTGTTTAAGCCAACCAGTCTGTGATATTTTATTATGGCACTCCAGAGCCTGATTTTTTTCAGTCTAAGTGAGAAGATCCTCATGCCTTAAGTAAGATCCTTGGGGGTAATATTGAAATTATTTACCTGGAATAGTTCAGGAACCAACTAATCAGAACCAGTTCCATCCATAAACAATTGTCAGCCACACTGGAGTGAACCAGCTGAATAACCACGCAGCTTAGAACTACAGGTGACAATATTGCTCAGTATACCAATTTACCGCAAGCCAGGGCTTAAGTTAATTATTTAATTAATTTAATAGTCATTTATCATACCACCTCACAGCAGTCAGAATGGCCATCATTAGTAAGTCTACAAATAGGAGTTCCTGTCATGGCTTATCAGTCAACGAACTCAACTAGGATCCATGAGGAGGCAGGTTCGATCCCTGGCCTCAGTGGGTTAAGGATCCGGCGTTACCGTGAGCTGTGGTGTAGGTCCCAGACACAGGTTGGATGGATCTGGTATTGCTGTGGCTATGGTGCAGGCTGGGAGCTATAACTCCGATTGGACCCCTAGCCTGGGAACCTCCATATGCCACACACACCCACATACACCCACCCACACACACACACACAAAGTCAGTCTACAAATAACAAATGCTGGTGAGGATGTGGAGAAAAGGGCGGAACCCTCTTACACTGTTGGTGGGAATGTAAACTGGTACAGCCACTATGGAAAACAGTATGGAGATACCTCAGAAAACTAAATATAGAACTACCATATGATCCAGCAATCCCACTCCTGAGCATATATCCAGACAGACAAAGCTCTCATTGAAAAAGATTAATGCACCCCTATGTTCATTGCAGCACTATATGCAATAGCCAAGACAAGGAAGCAACCTAAATGTCCAATGACAGATGAATGGATTAAGAAGATGCGGTACACCATGGAATACTACTCAGCCATAAAAAAGAACAAAATAATGCCATTTGCAGCAACATGGATGGAACTAGAGACTCTCATACTAAGTGAAGTTAAGTCAGAAAGAGAAAGATAAATACCACATGATATCACTCATATCTGGAATCTAATACATGGCCCAAGTGAACCTATCTACAGAAAAGAAACAAACTCATGGACATGGAGAACAGACTTGTGGTTACCAAAAGGGAGGTCGAGGGAATGGGAGGGACTGGGAGTTTGGGGTTAGTAAATGCAAACTATTCCATTTGGAATGGATAAGCAATGAGATCCTGCTGCAGAGCACAGGTGACTATATCTAGTCAGTTGTGATGGAACATGATGGAGGACAATGCGAAAAAAAGAATGTATATAAATGTATAACTGGGTCACTTTGCTGTACAGTAGAAATTGACAGAACACTGTCAGTCAACTATAATAAAAACATTTAAAAAAACAGTCATTTATCTAGCAACTTTCATGTGCCAGGCACTGAGCATAAAAGGGGTTGCACCTGGATCCCATGCGTTCTGCAACCTCTGAACTTCTGCCCTTTTTAATTTATTTTTTGTTTTTTAGAGCCGCACCAATGGCATATGGAAGTTTCCAGGCTAGGTTTCCAGGCTAGGGGTTGAATCAGGGCTACAGCTGCGGGCCTACACCTCAGCAACAGCCATAGGGGATTTTAAGCTGTGTCTAGGACCTACACCACAGCTCACAGCAACTCTGGATCCACAATCCACTGAGCAAGGACAGGGATTGAACCTGAGTCTTCATGGATACTAATCAGATTCATAATCCACTGAGCCACAGCAGGAACTCCCACTTCTGCCCTTTTTAATCTGCTTAGTAGATGACGAGTGCAGAAGCATTAAGCCATGAGTCAGAAGACATGGACTTTTAGTCCTATTTCAGTCTTTCACCTAGCTTGTGTCTCTAGCTTGTGGAGTCTAAGTTTCCATGGCTGCAAAATAAAAAGTCTTGCCTTCACATCTATCTCATAGTGGGTTTTGAAGTCAAATGAATATGGATATAAAAGGTCTTTATTAACTGTGAGCAAACTACAATTACTATTATCATTTGCATTTCTCTGCTTAGTGACCTGCTCAAGACAAAGCTCAAATCCAAGTAATCTATGCACAGTAATATAATAATCCTCTATGTTTTTAAAGTTTTCTCTGACAGTTGCGGCTCACAGTGATTTCCTCTTTCCTAGAACTTGTACTCTGTTTAACTCATTTGCTGTGAAGCATGTGTTGCATTATGATTTCTAGTATTGATGTTTTTTCCATGTAATAAAAGACTACTAGTGTTGATATTCTATACTGTGAATTTTCATGTTACTGTGCCTCCCTACACAGAGTTTAAGTAGGAAAGAATTTATGCTAGTGATGGAGCCTAGGCCTAAAGATGCCTTGCACCTTCTCCTTTCACTCTCTTGAATCATCGCCCCAAGTACCACCATGCTATAAAGAAGCCCAGCCAAGCCAGCACATACAGTTGCCAGACATGTGAATGTGGCCATCTTGGACCATTCAGCTGTTTTCATGAATGAGCCCGAGTGAGACCAGTAAAAGAACTATTCAGCGTACCCACAGAATCATAATGAAACAGCACATCATTTTGTTTGGATATTGTTCATTATGCAGCAACAGATAAAGGAAGACCAGAAGAGGTATTGCTCTCCTTCACGCTGATAGGATTTTTTCCTACCTCTTTCATGGCCCTTCTCACAAAACACCTTGCTTTCTGGGTATGTATATTCTGAGCACTGCCAGATTGTAATGTCACTGAGGATGAGACAATTTATTGATCTTAGATTTCTTCTAAATTACTGTGCCCGGAAAAGGAGATAGGTGGTAAAGAGTCCATCTGCGAAGTGATGGCTCCTTCTAAGGGAGTCTTGAAACTCAAGTCCCAAAGGAATTTATTATAAGGCAGTTTCACAACAGAACACTTAGAAAGTCACCGTACTTCCCTTAACCCTGTGTCACATCTATATGGGCGGGGACTAGTCTGACATTAGAAGGGACATATTCAGGGATTATTCTATTACACCTTTTCTTCAGTCTCACATACCAGTCAGAAAGAATTTTCTTCCTATTGGTTAACATTTACTTCATTTACTTCTCTAACCATACATCCCTATATTTAACCTCTAATGAAAACATCACCAAGAGACCAAACTACTGGAAAAAAAAAAAAGAAGCCATTGTACTCACCCATTCTTCTAGGATCCTTCATACTGTATCCAATTCTCTATCTCTTCCACATTTTTATAAGAATACAACTAGATTGAAATGAAAATGAAATATGGCTTTGGTGAGGGTGGGGAGAGTCACAAAAGCACAGGTTTTAGAATATACATGTAATGGAGGTGCAAAAAATAAACCCTACTCCATGCTAAACACTTGAGCATGTGTGTGTCATGAACAGCAGAAAGAGCAGCAGACTGGCCTGTCCCATTGTAGAGCTACAATTCCTTCTCTATTTTGTATCCAGAAGTTCCTTGATTTTTAAGTGTTATGGAACCTACCTGGCCTAGAAAAGCTATGTCTAAAAATCAGAACCCAGGTGAAATCTCCAGCCTCTGTACCTGCCACAAGTGCTAGGAAAGTAACAGTTCCTTTAATATTAAATATTTGGGGTGGGCTGTACTTTCCTCAATGTTAGGCTCACTGGAGAGGCTTCTAACTGAACTAGCCGTGGTCCTCAGAGTTGTTTTTTTTCTTTTTTTTTAGGGCTGCACCCGAGGCATATGGAGGTTCCCAGGCTAGGGGTCCAGTCAGAGCTACAGCTGCCAGCCTATGCCAGAGTCACAGCAACACCAGATCCGAGCCGCGTTTGCGACCTATACCACAGCTCACAGCAATGCCGGATCGTTAACGCACAACCACATGGTTCCTAGTCGGATTCATTAACCGCTATGCCATGACGGGAACTCCAGAGTTGTTTTTTCAATTCCTTGTTGCCTCCCAGATGTAAGAAAGCCGCAATTTGGGCTATAACATGGGGACAACTCAAGTGTGGTTCAAGCTGCTACAAAGATCACATGAGGTTTGAGAAGGAGCTGGCACCCAAAGATTGGGTTCAGCGGTTGCTGATAGACACTTAGGGTCCTGCTTTGGTTTCCAGGAAAGGGTAAGGTAGAACCCTCATCTGAGGAGTCAGAAAAAGGCAGCCATCTCGCCATTATTCTCAGTCAAGGTGTCTCTACATTTAATAGACCTGAGCTGAAATGTTCCCATTTGTAGTAATCAGATATTTCCCAAGAGCATGAGCTGGACCTCTGGGTACTCCCTTCTATGACAGTGAGGCCCTTCCATTCCGGTATCTACTTAACTAAAGGAAATTACTTAAGTAAAACAAAGATCTCTTTAAGGTGACTCACATTTACTCTATCATCCACCATTAATCCCAGAATAATAGTTTGCTCGCCCTACACTTACATGACTAAGGAGATCCTTCTAAATCATTGCATAACGTTGTCATCTTTCCTGCTCTACCCTGAAAAACCAAAGTCGAAATAACAAAAAAGTTCCTCTCAGCTGTGGGAGGTGATCCTGCACATCTCATCTCTGTCCGGGTACCGATTTAGTAGAGCACCTTGACAGATTTGAAAAGTAGTCTTATCCGCTATGCAAATTGAATACAGATGAACAGGAGAGTGGGCAGGTGTACTGGCTGGCTGTTTAAACGTTTGAGCTGCTTAAGATCTTTTCCCGTACCTGTCAGAATAACCTCCATTAGCAGTCTCATGGCTGGAGGCAAAGCTGAGGCTCTCATAGCACAAAATAAAGTGACCAAAATATCCTTGAAATTGATTGTTTAACTCAGTCAAACAACTCTTACCACGCATATATGTCTAGAACTGGGCGTCACAAAATAAACGATGAGATCACTGCAGTGATAGACTCATAAAATTTCATAATTTAATCACGGACGAAGGGAGGGTGGAGTCTGCAAGGCAGCTTCCTGGAGAAGCCAGTCCTGTGTTCTGTGACTCCAGCGAGAAAGGCTGGAGTGATGATCTTAACATTTTAATCCACTACTTTCTTACACATCTCCATTCTGACTTTTTACAGGTAATCCTTTGAATAGAGTGGCTAACTGCAGCCTACCGTTCCTCCTGCTGGCTCTTTGAAGAGCCCAAACTCCCGCACTCTTTCATTGCTGCTCCTTGAGCCACGCCCCCGGGTTCCGGCGCTAAGTTCGGGGAAGTAAAGTTGAGCCCCAAGAATCGCAAGGCCACGGAAGGGAAGTCTTAGGCCAATGAGAGGCCAATTATAATCGCGACAAGGAGAAAAGTCTTTCAGTTGCGTGCCTGGACGGATGACGAGCAATGATTGTCTGCCCGCGCTGGGCGACTAGCACAGGATGGGCGGCTTCCTAAAACACGTGACCACGGAGAAGCAGCAGTTCTGCCCCACCTCCTGGTCTGGAGGTAGCGCGATGGGCCACGCTTCCAATGGCTTGAAGAACTTCTCGTCACGTGCAGTTTTTGCTGGCCTAGCGGCTTCCTGAAGGTCATGTGACAGTTGATGTTGGCGCGGCGCCGCCCAATGGAAAATAAGGGCTGCCTTCGCCGGACCAGAAATTGGTTTATCTCCGCGAATAACAGCGCAGCGGAGGCGGGCATAGCCTATCACGTGCTGCGGGGCGGAGCGGGGCGGGGCAGACCACTGGTTGCGGGGCGAGCAGGGCGCGCGGCGCGCAGGCGCCCTGGGGACCCGGTAGCGGCGGCGGCGGTGGCTGCGGCGACGGCAGCGGGGAAGGGAGCTAGATCCCTGCCCGAAGCGGGAGACGGCGGTGGCGGCCATGGCTGCAGATGGAGAGCGATCCCCGCTGCTCTCCGAGCCTATCGATGGTGGCGCCGGCGGCAACGGACTAGGAGGGCCAGGCGGGAGTGGGGCTGGGCCCGGGGGAGGCCTGACCCCCTCCGCACCACCGTACGGAGCGGGTAAACATGCCCCGCCCCAGGGTAAGCCGGGGCGGGTCCGAGGTGTTCCCGGGGGTACTCTAGAGAGGCTGAGGGGGCGGGGCCGAGGGTGGAGGCGGGGCCCAAGCGCCAGGTGCGGAGCTGTTGCACCTGTGACCGGGTGAGGCTTCCTTCCTCCGCAGTCGCGACCGGACCTTGGGAACCGAAGAGGGTTCTGAGGAATCTCATCGAAGCACTGATTAAAAAAATCCCGCTGAGCTTGGTCAGGAGGGTTGAGGACCAGAACGAGTTGCCTTACCTCGTGGAGCATCAGTGGGAATGTCTACAAGTGATGCCAGCCCGTCTTTTTACCTTCCTCTCCAGCATTTCCCCCGTTCCCTGAGGGACACCCAGCCGTGTTGCCTGGGGAGGACCCACCCCCCTATTCACCCCTGACCAGCCCGGACAGTGGGAGTGCTCCCATGATCACCTGCCGCGTCTGCCAGTCTCTCATCAACGTGGAAGGCAAGATGCATCAGCATGTAGTCAAATGTGGCGTCTGCAATGAAGCCACTGTGAGTTATACATATCTGTGAAATGGGCCCTGTTTCCTGGATCCTCTTTCTGATCCCTTGATTCTAGACCCTGACCTTCAGGCGTTAGCCAAGTACTTTCCTGAAACCCAGGTTTCAGTTCCGGGAGTCTCAAACAGCCATTTCCCCAGAAGCCACTCGCTAAAGCTAATGTTGACCGTCCCTCACCTTCATACCTATCCTGGATATTTAAGTCTGGTTTTCATTTACAAACCTCACGTTATATGCTTTTCATTTCTTTGTCCTGGGTAAGACTTTATCTCTCTGATCTCTTCTCAGAAGGTGTTTTTGAAGGAACTGGAAGGGATTGGGATTAGCAGTTTGCTTACTGATGTCCCCATTATTCTCTAGCCAATCAAGAATGCACCCCCTGGGAAAAAATATGTTCGTTGCCCCTGCAACTGTCTCCTTATCTGCAAAGTGACTTCCCAGCGGATTGCCTGCCCTCGGCCTTACTGGTGAGGGGCGTAATTTGGGGAAGGGCATCAGTGGGGAAAATTGGAAAGCCAAAGAAGGATGAAAGTTTATAGAGAATGTAAAGGTGAGGGAGCCTGGTTTTTATTTGAATGGAGAAAAAGCTATAGACTATTGTGCCTCTAGAATGCAGCAGCAGGGAGTTCCCTTCGTGGCTCAGCAGTTAACAAACCTGCCTAGGATCCACAAAAATGCAGGTTCAATCCCTGGCCTCGCTCAGTAGGTCAAGGATCCAGTGTTGCTGTGAGCTGTGGTGTAGGTCGCAGATTCAGCTTGGATCTGGTGTGGCTGTGGCTATGGCCAGCAGCTGCAGCTCTGATTCGACCCCTATCCTGGGAACTTCCATATGTTGCAAGTGCAGCCCTAAAAACCAAAAAACACACAAATAAAAGCAGTAGGATATGGCAGCCATCTTTCTCATCTCTCAATAAAAAGATTGGGGTAGGAGTTCCTGTCGTGGTGCAGCAGAAATGAATCTGAGTAGGAATCATGAGGTTGCGGGTTCGATCCCTGGCCTCACTCAGTCTTTGCCGTGAGCTGTGGTGTAGCTCAGAGATGCGGCTTGGATCCCACGTTGCTGTGGCTGTGGCGTAGGCCAGCGGCTACAGCTCTGATTAGACCCCTAACCTAGGAACCTCCATATGCCACGATTGTGGCCCTAAAAAGACAAAAGACAAAAAAAAAAAAAAAAGGGATTAAAGTGGTGTACTTCAGGAAGATGAAGAGTCTCCGAGACTGGGTGAATTATCTTGAGGTTAAAGGGAAGTTAAGAGACCTGAAGTCTGAGTGGTAGTCTTCCTTAAGGGTTCTCTGGGGAAGGGTTGAGGGGCAGAGTATCTTAAATGTACAGAGAAGTAGAGCGACATAGAAAGGCAAAGAGTTGGGGATGTGAAGGAGGGGTCCTTAAGATTAAAGACTTTTAAAACATAGTCTTTTTCTCCTGTACAGCAAAAGAATCATCAACTTGGGGCCTGTGCATCCAGGACCTCTGAGTCCAGAACCACAACCTGTGGGTGTCAGAGTCATCTGTGGACATTGCAAGAATACGTTTCTGGTGAGGAGAGGTATTGGGAAGCCCTGCGGGGGAGGGGTGTGGTGAGGGGAGTAGTAGTCGTGAATATATTCCTGAGTTATGATAATGAATCCTGAAAAAGTCTGTTCTATGAGGATTCCTTTACCACTCACCCCTGCTCAGGAGCCCTCATTGAAGATGACCCTGCTTCAGTTATTAATTGATTTCTCCCTTTTTCTTTCTCCATAGTGGACAGAGTTCACAGACCGAACCTTGGCCCGTTGCCCTCACTGCAGGAAAGTGTGAGTGATTAGAGAGCGGCATGGTTGAACTGCAGATCTGGTAATGTATAGACTAAAAGCTACAGGACCATTGCAAGCATCCATTTCTACTTGCCTCCCTACAGGTCATCTATTGGGCGCAGATATCCACGAAAGAGATGTGTCTGCTGCTTCTTGCTTGGCTTACTCTTGGCAGTCACTGCCACTGGCCTTGCTGTGAGTAACCTTGATCCAGCTGCTTTCATTCTGCAGCCTCATCTCCATAGGCTAAGATTGGGGAAATGGGTACCCTAAAAAGAAGTGAAACAAAAGGGTTTTTGGTTGCTTTGTATTTTTTTAAATGTGTATATATGAAACTGATAGTTCTCATTGTTACTATCAGAATAAAAGACAGCTTATTTTCTTTATGCAGAGAATAGAATAATGGAGAAGTGGCTTAGATTGAGTTGCTATTAGGAAATCTGGCTCAGTTGTCAGACATGAAGAAAAACTGACAGATGTCTGGGATTGTTTGAGTATATTCCTGCCTAGCAGAAAGGAGCCGAGTAACTGGGCCTTTTAAAAGGTCCCTAGGAGTTCCCATAGTGTCTCAGTGGTTAATGAACCTGACTAGCATCCATGAGGTTGCTGGTTCGATCCCTGGTCTCACTCAGTGGGTTAAGGATCCAGCATTGCCTTGAGCTGTCGTGTAGGTCGCAGACGCGGCTTGGATCCCATGTTGCTGTGGCTCTGGTGTAGGCCAGCAGCTACAGCTCTGATTGGACCCTTAGCCTGGGAACCTCCATATGCCGTGGGTGTGGCCCTAAAAAGCCAAAAAAAAAAAATTCCCTAAAAAAGGTGGCTTACATGTGGGTATCAGAGGGAGACTGAAGCTTGAGTTCTGTTGCTAGGGTCTCTATTAAGTGGTTAGAGATCAACAGTGACCCTGTTTTTCTTCTTTTTAATCAGTTTGGCACATGGAAGCATGCACGGCGATATGGAGGCATCTATGCAGCCTGGGCATTTGTCATCCTGTTGGCTGTGCTGTGTTTGGGCCGGGCCCTCTATTGGGCCTGTATGAAGGTCAGCCACCCTGTCCAGAACTTCTCCTGAGCCCCACCACGACCCACAGACTGTGCCTGTCCCCTCCCTGGTGGGGACAGTGACACTATAAAGGGAGCAGTGGTAAAAGGCTCCTTGGGCTTCTTTTGGGGAGCCAAGCAGCTGCCTTTCTTTTCCCTGGGGGGAGGTAGGAAGGAGCCAGGCCCTCACCTAGGTTTGGAGGAGTAAGACCACTGCTGGCCCATCTGCTTCTCTCCAACGGTTGCCATGTTTAGGGTGAAGTAGGCAAAACGTTGCCCCTAAACCTGGGTCCTAAAAGAAGGTTCTTAGCCTTGTCCTTCCTATATGCCCCGAGAGCCATTCCTGTCCCTTACACATTCCAGGGCAGGGTAGGGGTGGGTAGCCCTGGGGGTCTCCCTCCCTCTTGTGCACCATTAGGACCTTGCTGCTATTGCACTTCACCAGGGTCTGGCTCTGGTCTCAGCACCCTCAGTCTCCTCTCCCCCCATTCTGTGTCCTGTGGGGGTGGGGTCAGCCGCTGCTCTGTACAGAACCACAGGAACTGATGTATATAACTATTTAATGTGGGGTATGGTCCCCTGGTCCTGTATTTCCCATAATTCCTCCTTTCAACCTTACCCCCCAGTTGCAGTATTTAACTGGACTGGGTAGGGTTGCTCTGTCATGGGAGAGGTTAGGGACTCATCCTGTGCTTGTAAATAAATAAGGTCGTGACTGTCCTTTTCCAGTGGTTAGTCTGTGTGTATGAAAAGATGAAGGGAATTTGTAGCCCCACAAAGGGCTGAGACAAAGACAGCAAAGCTGAAACTATGGCTTTTTATTTTCACATGGACATTTCAAAGGAAGTCATCAGTAGTTTTTAATATAAAAAAAAAAAAGACATCCCAACACACACAAAAATCCTTGAGCTTAAAGGAAACCTAAGACTGTTACTAGAAGCCTGGTTAAAAGATGCAGTTGAGAAGGAAAATACAGTGCATATTTCTCCAGAGAGCAGTTTTTGAAGAAATTGGGGGCTAAGAAGTTTAAAGCTAGTTTGATC
The DNA here is from genome assembly GCA_004024745.2 of Catagonus wagneri. NCBI lineage: Eukaryota > Metazoa > Chordata > Mammalia > Artiodactyla > Tayassuidae > Catagonus > Catagonus wagneri. The sequence goes on from PVHT021183630.1 coordinate 3,818,610, forward strand.
AGCTTATATCCCAGACTCAAAACTGATTTGGGGAAAGGTCACAGTGCTAGGTATAGAGTGATGGGACAGTGGTCACTACCCAGAGCCTTGGAACGGATCTTGCTGTCACACAATGCAGGCAACAGAGAGTGAGACAACAAAAAATAATCAAGCCGCCAACCAACATTTTTAGATCGCGCATTCATCATGTAGGTCCAAAAGGTGTAGGCATAGGCCGTGTTGGGGTAGAGGTGCCGGAAACTGTCAGCCAGTGGCACAGCCTGCAGCAATTCCCCAAAGCCCTGACGCTCCTGTGGAGTGAAGCCAGCATTCTTTTTGTTTCCCTTTGGGTTGCGAAGGTCAATTTCTTCATGAGCCACATTAAGGTCCCCACAGAGCACAAGGGGCTTGTGGGAGGCCAGACCCTTAAGGAATTTGCGAAAGGCTTCATCCCAGCGCTGGCGGTACTCCAGGCGAACCAGACCTCGGCCTGCGTTGGGTACGTAGGCCGTCACCAGCACAAATGCATCAAATTCAGCCACAATCACTCGACCTTCCTGATCATGTTCCTCCTCACCTAGAGAGATGATAAAGCAATTAGCAAAAAGGCCCTTAAGAAAAGGCACAGCAGAGAATAAAGAAATCAAGAACTGGGGCTGGAGCGGGATACAAGCAATTGGTTTGAAGAGCTGGAGCTTTAGGAATCCACAAGGTCTCACCAATGCCATAGGAGACTTTGAGTGGACACTGGCGGGAGAGTAGGCCCACACCACTGTACCCTTCCTTGTCCGAAGGAGCTGACCAGTACTGATGGGATAGTCCAGACAGCTCTTGAAGTTCAGCTGGCAGTTTGTTCTCTGAACATTTGGTCTCTTGGAGGCACAGGATATCTGGGGCTTCTTCCTTTACCCACTGTGAGCAAAATGAAAGGTATTATCAATTCAGAAGATATTTACTGAAGAATCTGTGCTAAGTACTAGAGCTACACAGGTAAGACACAGTCTCTGCATAAGGAATTTAAGTCACACGAAAGTTATTAACTGCATAAATGACAGGGAGACAAGAAAGTGTTACATGCAACACTAAAAAGTCTTGCTTTTTTTCCCTATGGGCAATGGATAGCTAGCTGAGGTCTTCTAAGCAGTAGTTATGGAAGAGATGACGTTAAACAAGACAATGACAGTGGAACTGTCCAAATGACACTTAAGAAGTACAAGTGGTATGACTTGGTGAAAACCTTGTACCTCTCTCATAAGAAAACACGGACACGGAGAATTAATCCTAAGTGCTGGGGACAAAAATAAGAGAAAGTGACTAAACCCCAAGATAGGCTTCTGCCCTTCCCTTCATTCCACTCACATCTAAACCCTTTTTCTTAATCCAGGCTCGAAGCCCATCCACATTCCAGGAGCAGATCTTGAGTGTGGCTGATTTGCCACTGGGTGAGGTTTTCTGATCTGGGGGGTCCTCATATAGGACCGCTCCCTCTCCTGCTGCTTCTTTTTCGGTTTTCTTTGCTCCCGCCTTACTCTTCTTGGCTTCTGGCTCTATAAAATAAGTAATACACAGTGATAAACGACGGTATTTTAACTTTGATGCAGAGTTAACTATAAAGTTTCTGAGAGCCTGCAGTTGCCGCGACTTCTTCACAAACTGCAAAATGAATCAAATGGTCTGTATTTCCCGTTCATCGAGGGAATTACAGAGCTCTCCATCGCCGCCTAAACGGAGAGGGGGCCCATTTCATTCTCTTACCAGACCTGGGCTCATCCCCGTCTTCTGCCACCGCTGCCTTTTTCCCACGTTTCGGCATCACTGTAATGAACGCCCTTTTGTAGCAGTTCCACGTCGCCCACCGAAGCAGTATTTCTACCGCGTTGCCTACAGACGCAAAGAAGTGAAACCTGCTAGCGCTGGGGAAGACTCCTCCCTCGAGCGCTCCGGCACCAGGTCCCGCCCTTCAAACCACGTTATCGCTGATTTCTGTCCCCGCCTCCAAGTACCGTCCGCTTTTCGGCCCCTCACCCTCAAGACTAGATCATTTCATAGTGCCTCGTACTCTCTTCGCGATATTGGCCCCGAGGACAATCCAGGAACTTAATTAAGAATCCTGTCTCAGGTTTGCAGATCAGAAGTCCAGAGAAGCCCCTATGATGGGTAAAAAAACAAACAGCACCCCTGCAACTGACCTGCTCGAGTTCAGTCCAGCTCCTCCTCACCCCAGCACAAAGAATGGAGTACGCTGTGCCCCCACGTGGGTAACTGGTGTGGTCACGTGATCTGAGATGCGCATCGTAAGGCGAAGGAAGGCGGGTGATTGGTCTGTTAGTACCATGTGTCCGAAAGCTCAGCCTTGCCTCCCTTCTGCGTGTCTCCAGGGCACTGAGGACCCCAACTCTCCGTTCTCGGGCTGTTTATCGGTGTGCCAGATTCTTGACTCCTATTGCTATGCTGATCAGAGATCCCAAGGCTGTGCAAGAGGGAAAAAAATCAGTGGAGAAGGCTGGGTTGGACCATGGGAGAGAGGCAGAGAAGCAGATAGGAATTTACCGAGCAGATGCCGGCTCAAGGTCCCTGGCAGTTAAGAGAACAGGCCCTCGGAGGGGTCTTGACGCTAGGGGCGGGCCCGCGCGCTACTCTGGAGTTGTTTGGTGTTCTGGCGCGCGGTTGCTAGCCCCGAGCTCATTTTTCTCCTTTGAGACCTGGATTCTGGGTCACGGCGCGGACTGGTGAGGGCTCTACGGCTCCAGTAGTAGCTAGGAGCTCTGCCGGCGTTTTCTCCCAGCTTCGGCCATGCCGGCGGTGCTGGGCTTTGAAGGCAGCGCCAACAAGATTGGCGTGGGAGTGGTTCGGGATGGCATTGTGTTGGCGAACCCCCGGCGCACTTACGTCACGCCTCCCGGTACAGGTACGCTAGTAGGAAACTTGTACTTTGCTGCGAGCTTCTCCGCACAGCATCACCGACTGTCTTCCTAAACGTTAGTGAAGCGGGGCGTGGAGCTTATTGTCCGTTCAGTTTTTGACCCAACTCTCTGAGATTATGTGACAGTATTAGCAGTACTAGGCTGATGGCTTGAAGAGTCACAGACCCTTGGACCTGGATCTTTTGAGTCAGTTCAGCCTTTATTGAGCACCTTTTATGTGTCAGTCGTCAGCAGACTGCTGAATACAAAAATAGATGTATAATCCTGCTGTGGAGCTGGACATAAAAGCAGAACTTACACTACGGTGTTATAAATAGTATAACGTAGATGCAATCAGAATATTCTAGGACGAGAAAGAGTATAACTCCCAGCTTAGGTATCAGAACTGGCTTGCTTTGCAACATTCAGTCTTTGGTTTTGGACTTATGTTCCTTATTCTTTTTTTTTTTTTTTTTAATGGTTGAAACATTTACTGAATGAGATAAAAAATTTGTTATTTCTTCTAATTATTAAAAAAAAGTCTCAAGGTCATTTCGTTAGGTAAAGAGTTCTTTTCCCTACCAGGTTTGCTGTTCCTTATTCTTGAAAGGGAATGATAATATCTGTTTTTCTGTGTACTTGACAATTAAAGCACTAGACACATAACGACTTTTAGAAATGTTATTTGTGAGTTATGTTGTGTCTTGCCTATCCTCCCCCCAAACACCTGCATACATGGGAGAGGGCACCTGATTTGCATATACCTGAAAAGTCTCTCTGAAAGTCAGGTGATGATGTGACAGGTTACTCAGTTGAAATACATATGTATGTTTAACACTTACTCTTCTAGGCATTTCGGCACCAAGTGTACAAAAATAAAGTAGCCAGTGCTTTGAGGTACTTGTGGTTAAACTGGGAAAACTACAAATAATTGTAATGCTGTGATTGTTGTGTTACATGTAGTGTGTTAATACAGTGATGTGATCATGCACAGGGTTCTAGGGTCACAGAAGATCACCAAAACATATAAGGTAGGCCTCACTTGAATTGAGTCCTAAAGGCTGAGTAGGAGTTGGGTATGAAGGAGGACATGTAATTCTAGCTGAACAGGCTGAAAAAAACTGTATCTAAAAGCATAGAAGACAGGATGCTTGAGGAAAGTGAAAGGGATTCTTCCCTACCCTACTAAAATGTCTGTTTTTGACTTCTACCTACCTTTCTGTAGAAGGATCCTATGATTTCTGACTTGTGTCCATTTCCTAGGATTCCTTCCAGGTGATACTGCCAGGCACCACCGAGCTGTTATCCTGGACCTGCTGCAGGAGGCACTAACAGAGGCTGGATTAACCTCACAGGATATTGATTGCATTGCATATACCAAAGGTATGGCTGGAAGAGTGGTCAACAATGAAAGGTTATACCTGGAGCCTAGCTTGGTCAAAATAGACTACAGCTTGGAGTTCCCATCATGGCTCGGTGGTTAACGAATCTGACTAGGAACCAAGAGGTTGCGGGTTCGATCTCTGGCCTTGCTCAGTGGGTTAAGGATCCGGCGTTGTCGTGAGCTATGGTGTAGGTTGGAGACATGGCTTGGATCCCGCGTTGCTGTGGCTGTGGCGTAGGCCAGCGGCTACAGCTCCGATTCGACCCCCAGCCTGGGAACCTCCATGCCACGGATGCGACCCTAGAAAAGGCAAAAAGACAAAAAAAAAAAAAAAAATAGACTACAGCTCACCTCTGCTACCACCACCGCCCCCACTCCATCTCTCACACCCTCTTCTTCCCCCCAGTTCTGTTTATCCCAATCTCTATAGTATTCTAACTCCCATTTCTATCTCCCTAGGTCCTGGCATGGGTGCCCCACTGGTTTCTGTGGCTGTCGTGGCTCGTACTGTGGCCCAGTTGTGGAATAAGCCATTGGTGGGTGTTAACCATTGCATAGGCCACATTGAGATGGGCCGCCTCATCACTGGAGCCACCAGCCCAACTGTGCTGTATGTCAGTGGAGGAAATACACAGGTATTTGGAGTACTTCATTCCTTTTTTTTTAATCTTCTGAGATTTTTGGTTAATTTCAAAGATTGAAATGAAACGTATCTAAAACCACAGCTTCTGGAAGAACCTTTTGTTCTTGCTGGTCTTGTATCTGTCCTCAGACTTAACCTTGGCCTCTTGTTGGGCCATGCGTTTAAGAGCAGGATCTCTGAAGACAACGTTGTACACAACAGTTTTTACAAGGGAGTATCCACAGAGGACCTTGTGGGCATGAGTTGATTATAGTTTTAAACTTTCACAAAAGACTTGATCTTTAATCTCTTGGCTATTTCCTTCTTGCCCGTGGTAGGTATCACTTTATAGGGATAGCAGTCAGTTCCAGCCACCAGGGCATGACTGTAAGGTTGGTCTGAGATGCTGTCATCAGTATTCTTCATGATGTCCAGCCAGGAGCAGCACCCCCTTCCCAGGTTTCATGAACTTGCCCGTTTCGACAGCAACCACTCGGGACTACAGCAGAAAAACTCCACCATTCCTTCTTAATTTCAAAGGCACTGTACCAACAACTTTCACATTCTACCGGAGTGATGGGAACTGCAACAACAAAGCTGGGCTCAATCTAAAATGTGATACACCAGAAAACTTACAGCAGAGTTTGTAATACTGCATATTTGGATGCTATGATTAGAACATTAGCTGACTTTTAAGTGTATGGTTATATAGAGATGAGTAATTTCCAGTCTAGAAAAGGAGAGAATGGTAAGGATTGAAGTGTTTAAAATAATGAAAGGATTGGAGTTCCCGTCGTGGCTCAGTGGTTAACGAATCCGACCAGGAACCATGAGGTTGCGGGTTCGATCCCTGGCCTCGCTCAGTGGGTTAAGGATCTGGCGTTGCCGTGAGCTGTGGTGTAGGTTGCAGACGTGGCTCCGATCCTGCGTTGCTGTGGCTGTGGTGAAGGCCAGCAAGCTATAGCTCCTGTTAGACCCCTAGCCTGGGAACCTCCATATGCTGTGGGTGTAGCCCTAGATAAGACCAAAAATAATAATAATAATAATGAAAGGATTTTCAATATTTAAGCATTTTTTCCCCCCTATAAATCTTAGTTAAAACTAAGGGCCACTATCCCATTTGTTTCTGTATGATAACTGCAGGTTTTGTTTTAGTTACTGGTGGTAAGTATATAGGAGTTTTTACTCTAAGCATGTTAAAATAGAAATAATGTTAAAAACATTGTATGAATGGTAGAAGATATTTTAAGTTTATAGGTGAATCCAGAGTTGTTTGGGATACTTTACGAGATTTTTTAGATTAGGATTGGAGAATTCTAGTCTTCCTTTCCCACATAACACCTGATGAGATTATTGTCAGAAATAGCCATTGTCCCCAGCTTATGAAAGAGTTATGTTCTGAAACTTCACTTTGTGAAGTAGTTATCAGAGATGGCGCTTACATTCCCATGAAAATGACTTGGGAACTTTAGCGGGTAGAAGGCAAGTAACTGGTTGAGGCCTGAAGGATGTCATATGAGGTTAGGGACTTGGGGTGTGGAAAGTAGCAATGGAAGCTTACAGGAGTTAATGGAGGGGAATAGTAATGGGGTTTCCTTTTTCTCTTCCCTTTTGAAGCCTGCTTAGGTATAAAAAAGGGATGATTGGGTAGGGAGGAGAGGATGACAGAAATGGAAAGGCAGGATTTTTCTCTTTCTCCGTTTGTCACCAGCCTTTGACAGTAGGGTGAGATCTATATTGGAACAGAAGGAAAATCCGTAGTAGCAGCAGAAAGGGAAGGGGACTTATAGTCCTTACAAAGTGAAGACTCTCAGAAGTACCAAAATTTGTGTTAGTCTACACAAATACTCTTTCTGCTAGAAGTTGGTCACCTGTAAAGAATAGTCATAAGCTGACTGCCAGTGCCGAGTTCGTTGGGCCATTAGTCTGAACCAATATGGGATTTGCTTTTATTTTTGTTTTTAACTCTACCTCTTGTTCCCAAATACCACTGCCCTAGTAGAATAATGTAGAAGTTTGGTTCCCCGCCTCCAAGAAGGAAAGCCTATTCTCTAGTCCACACCGCCTGGAATGCTTTTAAAGGACTTATCAGGAACCGCCAAGCTAGAAAAGTGTGTCTAAAATGACAGCTTGCTTCTGCCGTGACCTGGACTACCTTCTGTAGGTTAGGAATCTGCTCTGGGAATCCTTACAGTATAGAGGCTCCTCAGATCTAAGAGCTAGAAAAAAGTACCCATCTAGAGTTTGGGAAAGTACTTTTTTCCATTGCTTATTGGAAGCTCTGGTGGCCATGTTGATCCTCTGCTATGTTCTTCCCCAAAGCCAAATACTCCTCTTTACAGACTTGAGGTTTCATGGACATCCTCATCACCCTTAGGTGATTGCATATTCAGAACATCGTTACCGCATCTTTGGGGAAACCATCGATATTGCTGTGGGTAATTGTCTGGATCGTTTTGCTCGAGTACTGAAGGTAAGCCATTGGAGTTAACAGAGGACTTAAGATGTGAATGAATTTCTGGGGAGCCATGGAAAAGGAGGGAGAAAGTAGTAAATTAGCTTCTTACGATTCCTAGATATCTGATTTCCTCCTGTTTTTCCTTGTGCTAGATTTCCAATGACCCAAGTCCAGGCTACAACATTGAACAGATGGCAAAGCGGTAAGGGGAATAAGGTGGAAGGAGGCTGACTGGCGGGGTGTCAGGGATTTCCCTGTTGTGTGTATTAATGAGGTCTGGGAGGGCTTTGGAGGGCGAGCAGCCAGCTGACTACAGGCTTAGTGCCTGATATACTCACTCCCACTTAGAGGCAAGAAGCTAGTTGAGCTGCCATACACTGTAAAGGGCATGGACGTCTCATTCTCGGGGATCTTGTCTTTCATTGAGGTGAGTGTGGGAGAGGTGAGGAGGTGGGCACTTTGATGCTTTTTAACGAAGTGTATGTGTTTTGCTCACCATTGTATTTTCTGCATATAGCGTGGTACTGAACCATGTTAGATCCTGAATAAATTCAGTTAGCAAATATTTATTGAACATATTCTGTGTACCAGGCACTGTGCGAGGCAATAGTACAAGATGAAGCAAAGCAAAAATCCCTGCCTACTTGGAGTTTATGGTGGGGAGATAGATAAACAAAAACAAAACAAAACAAAAAAAAAAAAATGAATGAAAGAAGGGGGTGAATATAGTAACATAAAAAGGGTCAGGTGGTGACAGGTGCTATGGAGAGAAATTAACCAAGGTTGGTGGGGGAGTTGCCAGGGCAGGCATTCATAATTATTGACTCTAGAAAGAATGTTGCTGGTTTTATAGCTCAGTGCCAGTGAAGGGCAAGGCGTTGTACGCGGTGTACTAGTAAGTTGAGTTGTGGTGAAACACAGTGATCCTCCAAGTGCGCTAATTTTTTTTCTTTTTTTTTGCATTTTAGGGCCACACCTGTGGCATATGGAAGTTCCTAGGCTAAGGGTCAAATCAGAGCTATAGCTCCTGGCCTGTGCCACAGCCACAGCAACGTGGGATCCAAGCTGTGTCTGCGACCTACACCATAGCTCATGGCAACAGTGTGATCCCGGACCCACTGAGTGAGGCCAGGGATCGAACCCAAATCCTCATGAATACTAGTTGGATTCATTTCCACTGTGCCACAGTGTGCACTGATGTGCACTCCCCAAGTGCACTACTTTTTTGCTCCCTTGTCATCCCCAAACCACTGTTCATTGTTTTATCTGTTTTCCTCTTTAACTATAGGATGTAGCCCAGCGGATGCTGGCCACAGGCGAGTGTACTCCTGAGGATCTGTGTTTCTCCTTGCAGGTAATGGAGTAAAAAGCTGGGACGGGAAGTTGGAGCTGAAGGAGCTCTTTTGTAGTAGACAGAACTAAGCCGAGATCACCTCTGATGTTTCCACCTTGTCTCTCCCCGCCCCCCACCCCGTGTCCCCGCCCCCCACCCCGTGCCCCCGCAGGAAACTGTTTTTGCAATGCTAGTAGAGATCACGGAGCGGGCCATGGCACATTGCGGTTCCCAGGAGGCCCTCATCGTGGGAGGAGTGGGTTGTGCGTATCATTGAACTGTGCTCTCTTTCCTATTTTGGGGCATGTGCATCTTCCTCCTGATATTCTGAATCTCTCAAGGTTTGGAGAAATTACTCGTTCTGTTTCTTCTCCTATGCTTCCCAGCCTTTCCTCTTAGAACCCCTACTTCATTTTCCTAAGTCATTGCACATGAGCTGTGGAGAAATGGCTAAAACTAAGCTAACCCGACCCCTGCCTCTTTGTAGGTAATGTTAGGTTACAGGAAATGATGGAGACAATGTGCCAGGAACGCGGGGCCCGGCTTTTTGCCACAGATGAGAGGTAAAGCCTCTTTCCCTTTCTTACCTTTTTTTTTTCCCAGTTACTGTGATGTTCCACCCTCAGATCGTGACTATCACACCTTTTTTTCCTTCTCAGATTCTGCATTGACAATGGAGCCATGATAGCCCAGGCTGGCTGGGAGATGTTTCAGGCTGGACACAGGACCCCCCTCAGTGAATCTGGGGTCACACAGAGGTGAGCGGCCCCTTCGGGGAGGTAGACAGGATTGTATGAGAGGCAGGCGAAAATCATTAGCAGGGAAGAGATTCAGAATCACGAAGGCAGAGAAGAGTGGAAGGTGCTGAGGGATAACTGTCCACCAAGTATTTCCCGTTTTTTCACAGGTATCGGACAGATGAAGTAGAAGTGACCTGGAGGGACTAACAAGGTGAACAGGATTGGAGTAGATAGCGCCCTAAGTGGAGCCCCAGGGACCCCAGGGCCTTCACCTCATCCTGACATAGGATCTTAGCAAGGCTGTGGACACCCCTCTCCCATCATTTGTACCTCAAGATGACTTGTAATAAAAGTATTTTTGGTTTTCTCTGTTAGTGATCGACTTGTGTTGAGGAACACAGTTGGCACTGGATAATGGGGTGATGAGTAAGGAGGCAGGGGTCAGAGGAGCATCCTGGCTGACCGTGCGGGTAGCCTTGGCAGCTGCAGCTCTGGAGCCCAGACTGAGGGAGCATCTTAGATACTCTAACCTTCCCTTAGCAGTGCTTTATCATTCATACTATTTTAGCATAAGATCTTGTGCTAATTGCCTTACGTTCATCATCTCATTTTAAATTCTTTAAAGTATAGGTACCTAGAATTTCCCTGAAAATAGCCTGAGGCCAGATGTAATTTCATACTAATTGATAACTCAGAAGTAAAACCATCCCTCCTCCCCCTGCATACACTTCGTCAGGCTTTTGAGGGGGCCCCACGTACGCATCCCTCCCAGTCACAGCCCCCAGAACTAATCTCTTCATGCCCTTTCTCACCAGGTCACCGTTCATCTTTTAACCGTTGCTCTCCACTCCCTTTTTTGTCTCCACCTACCTGTCTTTTAACTCCTGAAATTCTGTTTGTGACTTTTGCAACAAATAGCTGATCATGAGCAAAAATGCCCCGTATCCTCAATCTCTTCCCTGAATGTTCTCTACATGGAGTTCTCCTGAGGACTCTGCTTCCACCCCCTGTAGTGATGGTGTTTCTTTCACACCAGTTATCTCACTGGACCTGGAGGCAATGCAGGTGTCCTGATTTTTCCTCATACTGTTTTGGGGTTTTTTATTATTTTTTCCCCTCATATTATTTTTAAACTATTCTCATCCATAACATACTTGTAGCTTTGAAACACAAGACAGTAACTATCATAAATCTTGATGCTTTAAATATCTTGGTAGATGACCTTTGTAACACTGTGGTCTCAGTTCTTTCCATCCCTGCATCAACCACTCATTCCCTTGGTCACGTCTAGACCTACAGCTTCTCCATATCTCAGTCATCCCACTCTCCTATAGTTACTTCCTGTTTTCCCAGTTTATTCTACGTGTCTTAATTTCCTTCCTCCAACTAATTCCTGTCACAGGCACTTCACTGCAAACACTTCATCCCCCTAGCCTCTCTCACTTTTGTCACAGTCAGCTCTTCACCAACTTTATGCCTAGACATAGTCAGCTGAAAGGGCTGGGACAAAACAGCCAGGTTGACTTGTATTACTTTCAGTTCATTACCATGAAACCTAAGTGGGTCCTTTATGCTACTAGCAATATTCCCTAGTTCTTTCACTTGCCCTTTTTTTTTTTTCAGGGCCACACCTGTGGCATATGGAGGTTCCCAGGCTAGGGGTCAAATCGGAGCCACAGCTGCTGGCCTACACCACAGCCACAGCAACTCAGGATCTGAGCCCCGTCCTCAACCTGTACCACAACTCATGGCAATGCCAGATCCTTAACCCACTGAGCAAGACCAGGGATTGAACCCACATCCCTCATGGATACTAGTTGGATTTGTTAACTCCTGAACCAGGAAGGGAACTCTGCTGCCCTCTTTTCTGATCACTGTTTTATTCCTTCTGATCCTTCAGCTCTCTACCATTTGCCCCAGTCTCACTTTTACATTGGTAGAAAATAGAAACAAATAGAAAATTTCACAAGCTTCTACCACTACACCTACAAACCTTCCAGCATTTTTTTTTTACGTCATAACTCAGTGACTTCAGCATTTATACCCAAACACTGCTTTCTCTCTTGTTACTATGTACCAGTAATTCTCAGCGGGGACTGATTTTGCTCCCAAAGGACATTTGGTTGTCACAGCTGGGAGGTGGTGCTACTGGGCAGAGGCCAGGGATGCTCTGACATACCCTACAGGGCACGGAACAGTCCACAACAGAGTCTGGGCTTAACGTGTTATTGGTGTCAAGGTTGAGAAACGCTGCTCTGAACAGACTGTCCAAATCCTTGGGCAGCTGGTCCCATCCTCTAGCTTTCAAGGATCTCAACAGTTCTCTCTCCTTTTTCTTTTCTTTCTTTTTTTGTCTTTTTAGGGCCGCACTCTCGGCCATAGCAATGCCAGATCTGAGCCACATCTGTGACCTACACCACAGCTCAAGGCATTCCTGGATTCTTAACCCACTGAGTGAGGTCAGGGATTGAACCTGCTACCTCAGGGAAGCTAGTCAGACTCATTTCTGCCGAGCCATAAAGGGAATTCTTCTCCCTCCTTTTCTGTAGGGTCATTATTTCCCTTTCCTGGAGCATCGTATCAGCACACAAGTATACTATCATCAATTTTCTCATAAATACATGAATCTCTCTTGACTCCATTTCTCCATTTGCTTCCAGTTTTCTTGCTCTATTTTTTTTTTTTAACATTTTGTTTACTACTGGCTTTTTTTTTGTTTGTTTTAGGTTGTTTTGGCTACACCCACAGCATGTGGAAGTTCCTGGGCCAGGGACTGAACCTAAGCCACTGCAGTGACAGCATTGGATCCTTACCTGCTACACCGCAAGGGAACTCCTCCTCTAGCACTTTTTTTTTTTTTAACTTTTTAGGGCTAGGGGGATAGATCACAGCTGCAGCTGCCAGCCTAGGACACAGGCACAGCAACATGGGATCCAAGCCCCGTCTGTGACCTACACCACAGCTCATGGCAATGCCTGATCCTTAACCCACTGGGTGAGGCCAGGGATTGAACCCATGTCCTCATGGATACTAGTCAGGTTTGTTACCGATGAGCTGTAATGGGAACTCCTCCTCTAGCACTTTCTATCTGCTTCCCTGTTTTAATTCTTTTCATAGTGCTTATCACCTTGTAATCTAATAGTTGTGTTTATTATGTTCATTGTTTGTTTTCTCTTGTTGGAATGTAAACTCCATGAGGGGAGGCATATCATTGGCATGTCATCTCCTAGTCTTAAAACACATAGCGGACATTGAAGTAATTTTTACTGAATGAATGAGTAAGTTGATGGGGAGGTAAACCAAAGAAATAATCAAAGGACTGTGAGGTAAGACTTGGACCAAAAGATTTAAATTGAGATTACATGAGCTTGGGAAAAGAGTAAGTTTCTGATAACTTAGTAGAAAGTGACGATAAATACTTTTTTTTTCATTTACAAAGGATAGACATAAATGGATTGAAATGCATTAAGATGTGGAGATTTAAAGTAGAAACTGAGGAGTTCCCATTGTGGTTCAGTGGAGACGAACCTAGCTAGTATCCTTGAAGACGTGGGTTTGATCCCTGGCTTTGCTCGGTGAGTTAAGGATCTGGCATTGTCGTCAGTTCCTACTCTGGGACAGTTGTCCCACTTTATGGCCCTGCTCTTGGTTTGCCTGCAGGTCCTTCTCAGAGATGTAGCCTGAAGGAGCAGAAGCATTGAGAGAGGTAGATTCCAGGCCCCCCGTTAGTGGTGGTTTCTGTACCCGATATAAGGCCACCAAGTCTTCAAAAGACTCTTGGCTGCAGAGAAAGGAGACTCCATATTCAGCAAGGAACAGAGAGGATCTGTCATCCCCTGAAATTTGTCCTTGGGGATTTAGGAATAATGGGGCTTCTTCAGTGCTCAGTTTTTCTGTTTTACTGCCTAAATTTGCATTTCTTCCAAACTGGAACCATAAACCTGTTCAGATGTAGGCAGAGACTACAGCTCCTGTTTCCCCACAACCAGTTCCTCCTCCACTGCAGCAGCTCTTCCATCAGATTTCCCTCCTCCTCCCTCTCTCCCCCTTTACTTGCCAGAATATGCAGTTAAGTTATGGCTTGTCTGACACTTGCTCCTCTAGGTTCTTAGTGGTGAAGAACGAGGGGAAGAAGTGTATGGCATGGGGGAGTGGTCCTGACCTCCTCTCTCCAGGTTTGCCTGTGAGCTCAAGTAGTACAGTCACGGGATAGAAGCCAAGCCTGAACCTTCTCAGGAGGGAATGTATCCGAGGGCAAGACAAGAGGAACTTGACATTGCCTGCATTTCCCAGCACCTTCTCTTACCCCTCCATCTGCAGCAAGGTTAGGAAAGGCAAGCAGGGACAAGGTGAGCGCCATTGTCGGTTCCTACTCTGGGACAGTTGTCTCACTTTGATGGCTGTCAATAACCTCCCCTCCCCTTCTTGTTTTCTGTGTTTTGGGCCATAACCTTGGGTTTTCATGTCCTACTTACTCTTTGCGTTTCTCCTCCTGATGCTCAGGGTGCTGCTCACAAAAATCTTTGTAAGACATTGAGCCCATTTCTTACATGTCAGTAGATCGAGGGTCAGCATAGTCCTGTGACGATAAGAGGAGATGGGTAGCCTCCCTGCCCACTTTCTGTGGAGGACTGGGAGAAGGAGCTAAGTATGAAGGCCTCTGAGCTGGGAGGAAGGTATTGGGTGCTTTGTAAATGCAGAGTTCATTTTCAAGCCCTTCCTGTTTTTTACATCCCTATCTTCCCTTTCCTGTTCTCTGGAACTTGGAGAGGAGTTGGGCATTTGCATCTCTTCCTCAAAAAAGTATACCCTTGGCATGGCCCCGTCTACTTCCATTCTCTCCTTTCTCCCACAAGCATTTTGTTAAGATACCAATTAACCTGGAAGATTTTGGGGGCCGAAGCAAAACAGGAAAGGGCAGAGGACAGAGTGGCATTGAAACCCACAGACGTTAGGGGGCTAAAGGCAGACACCATGCTCATGGCCTGAGGAGGGAGGAGGGTAGGCAGAGGCAGAAATCAGTGCATTCTGAAAACAGGGCATTCCACTGGTACCTTCGCCTAGCTTTCGTGGAAGTTGCAGGGAGCATATTAAATTCTATCCTATCTTTGAAGGTATTATTCCACCTACATGAATCCCCTTAAGTCATTACTGATTGGAGGCATCTACTCTATGCCAGGCAGTGAGCTAGCTAAGATTTCTCTCTCTAGTCTTCCTCTCAAGTTCACTCACCTAATTGTAAATAATTAGAGAACCCGTTGAGGCAAGACCCTTGCTCTCAATAGCATCGAAATACCAGCCATACTGGCACTCAGGCCCTAGGCAGCTCCTACTCTGCACATCCTTGTCAGTCCTATTTCCCAAAGCATCTCAGATCATAAAGTAGCTTGGAAACGAGATTTAGGACACACACTCCTTCATGCAGAGAGAACCCTATTCCAAAGAAGGAGGACTGTCTAGGTACCACCAGTGCCAAAGTGGGGAAATGGAAGTGTGTATGCACGAGGTGGGGGTGGGGGAATTGACAATCAAAGAACACCATGCAATTCATTAATGAAATGAGGGATGGGGAGAAATCATGAAGGAGGGGATGGGGCCTACCTGATGTAAACTTTATTTTTTTATTTTTTTCAGGGCCATACTTGTGGCATATGGAAGTTCCCAGGCAAGGGGTCACATTGGAGCTGCAGTTGCAGGCCTAAGCCACAGCCATAGCAGTACCAAATCCGAGCTGTGTCTGTGACCTACACCACAGCTCACAGCAACCCCCAGATCTTTAACCCATTGAGCGTGGCCAGGGATCAAACTGGTGTCTTCATGGATACTAGTCAGGTTTGTTACCACTGAACCACAACAGGAACTCCCCAGGTAAACTACTTTTAATGTGACTGGTGAATGTTTCTTGCTCATTTTATCACCTAGTCCTTCAGAGAAGCAGAAACCAGGGTTCCAGGTCATTCTTCACTAAAGGCAGGAGTGGAGGGCCTTACTGATGGTGGCAGAGATGCCCAGATAGGAAAGTGTGGTGCACATGATGGCGAGGAGGGTTCCTCTGGGGATAGCTGTAGCAGGGTCCTGGTAACAAAAGCTGAACCATCAGTGAAAAGAAAAGAGGGGTGATAGTGTGCTGTGTGCCTGGGCATCCTTCACACCTTGAGATCCCCGGAGATGTCAGTCCTGGTGAGTATCCCAGTGGCTGAGGAGAAGATGGAAACTGCCCTCTGGACTATGCCCTTGTGAGACCAGTTTTTCCAAGAAAAAGCTTCCTACATAAAAGAACAGAGAAAAAAGATGAAGTTTTGAGAAGCACTTCCTGGCTTTCTTCATTCAGTCCAAATAATTATCCCTCTACCCTGTTTAGTGTCAGTGGCTTAGGTTAAGCTGGGAAGCATAGGGGAATTTTTGGCCCAGGGACTTGAGGACTCGGAATGGTCTGATAGTCAACTTGCAGATGACAAACAGTATCAGAAATCTAGGGGTCTTTTCTGAGGAGAATGCATTTCTCAGTCAGTTTCCTACAGTCTGACCTTGATACCCAAAGAAGCCAGTGACTTGGTCAGAGTTTGTGAGGAGGAGGGTCACCAGCAGGGAGTTGATGAAAGAAGAGGCTCGGAAAGAAGAAGGTATTTTGGGCCCAGAATACCGTGGGTGACACCCCTCCCCTGAGATGGAGGGAGAGAGAGAGAGAGGGAGAAAGAGGGACGGAGGGAGATGGGTGAGAGGGAAGGAGTAACTCCTCTTCACTCTCCTTGTCTCGTCTTCACTCTCCTCTCTAACCCTGTAGTTCCCTTTCCCACCTCCCACCAACCTCTTTCCATGAAAGAATGTTGCTAAATGGGTGTCCTTTTCCTTCTTGACTCAAACTGCAGTGTCCCTTCCCATGCCAGAGGGGTGAATCTGTAAATACCTGAGAGAAGTAAACAGGGCATTTCTCATCTGGTAGTCATGTCTAGTGCTCATCCCAGCTGATCCTTAGAAGGAGTCTTCCTTACTTTCCCCTTCAAGAACTGGCATGTGGAGTTTCTTTTAGCAAAACTGGCTAGTTTCAGGTCTAGGTCCCTGGAAATCTGCTCTGTTGACTACACGCACACACACACCCTGGAAATCTGTTTACACATGCACGCGCACACGCCCTGGAAATCTCTGTTAACTACACACACACACACACACACACACACACACACACACACACACACACACACACACACATCTCCCCACATTTGGCCCCTTCTTGATCTGTCCAGCTCTCACTGCCATTCCTTCAGTCTTTTCCCTCCCACCTCAATTCCCCCTCACTTGCCTTGGACTCCCACTCTGCCCGCTAGGGCCATGCCCAGAAGGACAGTCATAGTCACCAGGCCCACCACCCAAAACTCGTTTTCAGGATCCATGTTTGGCAGCTGCATCCCCTTCTCCTGGAAGGACAGAACACAGAAGTCAGGGATCACAGAGACTTCATTGGCTGATTTGATGCTTCCATCAAATGACTTGCCCAGCTTGGAGCCACAAAAGTGCAAGCTTTTTGGGGTGGTGGTGGTGGGTCAGCTGACTTGAGAAAAGGGCATATCAAGGGAAGAGATTGACATTACTTGGAACAGATCCAAAAGGGTCCCCAAGAAGGGTGTCTAGTCACAGCCATGGCTTCTGCATTGGTGAAAGGAAAGATGATTCCAATGGAACTGCCAAGCTCTGGACCCAGGCCGTGCAAGACAAGGAAGTAGATGCCACCTTAGAGAAGAAGAAAGAAGAGTCAGTCTGTGGTCTCAGCAACTCCTGACGAGTCTGGGGGCCCTGAGAGATCATGGAGTCACAGCAGACTCACCAGCCTTGACTTTGCCGTTGGCGGAGACTGCTGAGATAGACAGGCTGGAGACAGTAGTGACTGAAGCCGAGAGCAGGATAATGAGCCATGTGAGCCCTGGAGTGGGCTGGAAACGAGGCTCCTTTCATTCACTCAGGCCATGTCCCACATCCCCTTCCTATTGTCCAGCAGAGCCCTGAGCTCATACCTGGGCCCACCTGAACAATGACCTAAGGTAGCCGTAGATGGAGGATGACGCCCTAGGTGTACAGCATGCAGTGGGTCTGGGGAAGTGGGAAGAGAGGGAGGAACCAAGGTCACCCTCAGCCCTCTCCTCTCACCCTCATAGGTACTCTTGAGATTCTCCTCTAGAGCAAAGTTCTCTTTCCCTGACTTGATCCCAAACTTTTGGGAGCCCTGAGTGCTAATCCATTACCATGAATCCCATGACGCAGCTAAAGCACACTGGGGGGCTTTACCAGGCCTGGTCCCTGGATTCTCAGGATCACAGTCTTGAGACTGTGGCTCTGCTCAGGGTTCCTCAGTAGAAGTGGAAGCCACACTGTCCCCTGGTTGGGACAGCACAGATGTGGCTGAGATGCTAAGACCTCTCCCCAGTCAGCATGTCAGCAACAAGAAGGAGAGCTAATAGATCTGGAGGTGCTGTGGGGAAAGGTCAGTCCCAAGGCTTTTAAGGGAGAGTGAATGATGGCTCAGTAGAGCGGGTTTCATCCAACCTTTTGAGGTTCACTGTAGGGTTTGGGTCTCACCGTGGCAAAGCTGAGCAGAGCCTCCAGAGACATGTGGCTGTGGTAGAGCCATCCCAGGACCATGGAGTTGTCAGAGAACTCAGAGTGGGGTCTAGTGTCCTTGTCCTTGTAGATGGGGTTGACCTGAGGTTTGTCTCTGCCGAACAGCAGTTCTTCCTCTTCCTGGTGGGGGCCCAAGGTGTTGGCTACCTTGTCTCACCAAGAGGAGGCCATAAGGGGATACAAAATGTCTGAACTGGGGCAGAGGGTGCAGAGGCTGGTCAATATTGTCCATTTCAACCGTGGGGTGCCTCTCTCTGTCAACCCATTTAGGGGAGTGCAGCCTGGGCTTGCCCAGGGAAAACTACCCTGGCTGGTGAGGGTACCGAGGCCACAAGGGGAGAAAGCCTGAGGAGGTGCTGTGCAGAGCGGTCCATCTTCCCAAACCTCCCGCCTGCTGACGCCACCCATCTCACAGGACTCCTAAGGAACAATCCAGCCTGACTCTCGGTTGTCAGCTTGTCAGGCAATCTTCTTGGCCTGGGTTTGATTTCTTATAGGCCAGGAAATTCACCCTCAATAGCCCTTGGCCTGCTCTACCTCCCTGGGGGAAGGGAGGGAAGGAAAATCGCAGCCCCTACTTTAATTTCCTTTCCCATGAGGGTACCTGGAACTGCAGTGAAGAATGATTGCTCAGATTTAGGGGAGCTCAGGATAAGCAAGGGGTGTTGTTCTGGGCACAGAGAGAAGTTGTTGGTGTTCTGTTTGAAATAGTGAGAATGCTTGCACACACCCAGGCCATCCAGTCCGGGACACTTGTCCCTGTAGCAGCAGAGATCAATCCCACATTCCACTGTCTCACCCTCATCCCAGCCACTAAAAGGATTAGACTCCTCCAGATGCTTCTTGAGTTCCAGGGTTGGGTTTCTCTCTCTCACCACAGACTCCACGTGGAGCAGGGATGAAACCCCTGGCTGGGGGTGGGTCTCGTATGGTTCATAGCCCTAATCCCTGCCCCTTTACCTCTCCCACCCCTTTGCCCTCATTGAACCAGATGGATTATGTTTGAGTTTCACACCAGTATTGTTTGCTCCAGGGTCCCAGCTTTATCTAGCACAGAAAAATCAACAAAGACCAGGACTGACTCAAAATACATGCCCCACTCTTTCTCCTCACCTTCCCGTGAGGTCTGCACAGTCCAGACTATCTTCGCCCGCCCCTCCAGCCCATTCCAGTGAAGGCAGCCTTTCTGGCCTGGCTCACTTTACCTGATCCCCTGCATCCTCCTTGGCTCCTCAGTTTGCCTAGCTCAGCACCAGGACATGACCTACAAGTGGAAGGGGGAAAGGAGGTCATCTTAGGACGGGCCCAGGGGATTGGGTGTCCCCGGAGCCCAACCCCTAGCCCGCCAGAGCCAGCTATAATTAGCCCGGTGGGGCCACCGACAGGGACGCAGGGTGAATTCCCTCTGCCACGCTGTCCGAAGTAGAGCAGGCTCAAGTGAGAGGGCAAGAAAACGCTGGTGTCTGAGGAGGGTGTCTGTGGGATGGGGCAAGCCGGGGGGCTGGGGGTGTACAGTTCTGGGTACTGGATCTTTTACACACGCTTCTTGCTGTGCTTCACTGTACCTTGTGAACCTCATTAGTTAGAGTGTATCCTAGATGTTCGCGCCGTGGGATGGGGGGACGGGTTGAAATAGGGAGAGGGACTGACATGTCACGGGACAGGAGGCAAGGCTTCCTCTGGCCTCTCTGGGTCCAGCTCTAACCCTCTCTTCTCTTTGTTCAACTGCAGCAATCCAGCGCACCTGTGCCATGAGCGTCTCGCACTCAGCACAGCATCCTTCAGACCCAGAGCACGTCTCTCTTCCAGTCCAGAAGGATGGTCTTGGCCTCTCTTCACCCACCAGGAGAGCGCCCTCCTGGCCCCCGTCCCCCGACGAGGATCCCAGTTTGCCCCCCTTTCCTCTGGAAGAGCCTGGCCCCAGGCCTATGGCCCCAGGGAGTCTTCCCTCTCCAGCCTTGTCCCTAGAGGAAGAAGAGGAAGAGGATGACATGGATGGAGAAGACACAGCGGAGCCAGAGGGGCTGTGCAGCCAGGAGCATCCCAGCCAGTTTTTCGCAGAGGCCCAGCGGTTGCGGGAGCAGAGGCTGTTGCTGGATGAAGAGGTGTCAGTTGCGGGGCGAGTATACGGGGTGCATCGGGTGATCTTGGCCGCTGTTAGCAGCCTCTTCAGAGGCAGGCTGCTGAGTGGCGGAGGTCCGCAACCCCCCTTCAGCCTGGACGTAACCCCCGGGGCCTGGGAGGCCGTGCTGACCTTTGCCTATGAGGGGGTTCTGGGCCCCGCCCCGCGGGGGGATGTGCTGGTCGCGGCTGAAACCCTGGGAGCGCCCCGGGTGAAGGCCGCGGCCCAGTGGGGACACGAAAGGGCTGGAAGCGCCAGGGAAGATGAAAAGCAGCCCAGCCAGGCAGAGGAGCTGAGAGAGAACCTGCGCGGCATTGAGCTCCTGTACCAAGAGGGCATCGGGTGTGACCTGGAGCTGGAGGCAGGCGGTTGCCGGCTGCGGGGTGAGGGCCTGTGGGGCATTACGTTAATGCAGGTGCATATGCTACCTGGAATGGTGTGTGCAAGCAGCAGGTGGTTCCATCCCTACCATAGCAGTTTTGATTCCTGCGGCAGACAGAATTTCTCTGGGGTGGCTTTTGGTGTCTTTCCCGAGGCACTAAAAAAAATGGGGCATGCGCAATTGAGTTGTTTTCCTGGGCACACTGACAGATTTATACCCTGGCTTTTCCTGTGCCCAGTAACAAGGGATTTCCAGCCAGCTGGAAATTTTCTCCAGCTGGCTGGAGCAAAAGTTATAGTCCATGCCAATAGAACAAGCAGGAGGTGATTAAACAGAGAGCAACCAAAGGTCCTTCTTGGCGTCTTCTATTTAAGAGACAGGAAAAGCCAGAGGAACACAGCAGAAAAATTCATGGTGTTTTCTTTTCTCTAAGTGTGCCTGACACCATAGCAGATGTGGACCCTATAGCTAATGAGCAAAATCTGGTACTGTTTTGCCATAATCTTAAGGCTACCAGGTCATGGGACTTTGAAGTTAACTCTGCTCATCACCAG
Organism: Catagonus wagneri; assembly: GCA_004024745.2. Taxonomy (NCBI): domain Eukaryota; kingdom Metazoa; phylum Chordata; class Mammalia; order Artiodactyla; family Tayassuidae; genus Catagonus; species Catagonus wagneri. Next base: position 3,839,700 of record PVHT021183630.1, read on the forward strand.
GAAAGCTAAGGAGGGTTGAAAAAGTTGAGTGTCATTCAGATTCTACTAACATTTTAGTGAGGTGCTGGGTTCCAAAAATTTTACACATGCCATCTCACTTAATCTCACTGAAAACTAGTGAGTTAGATATCATTATGCCTAGGTGCAGATAAAGAATATTAAACTCAGAGATGTTAACCGGTGAGAACTAGGGTACAAGCCCACATCCACTAGCCCCGTCTGCTTTCACTAGGCTATGCGTTGCCTCCTAGGCAGCCGAACCAAAGACACTTAGGACGGGGCAAATGGAGTCAGAGTGCAGACACATACGAGTTTCAAATTAAAGGGTTTAGTTTCGATGTTATCTAGTTCAGCACTTACCCTTTATTGACAAGGAAATTAGACTTTAAGACATGTCCAAAGTCGTATATCTACTGCTCATTAGAGGAATGACTGGGACCAAAGTGCTTCTGGGGCCCCCAGAAGGAAAGGGAAAGCATCCTATCTTGTCAGCTTAGGCTGCTATAACAAAAATACCACAGGCTGCGTGGTTTAACAACAGAAATTTTCTTCTCATGTTCTGGAAGCTGGAGGTCCAGGACCAGGGTGCCAGCGCGGTCAGGTTCTGGTTAGGGCCCTCTTTCTCATTTGTAGATGGCTGCTTTCTCACTGTATCTTCACATAACAGAGGCGGAGGGGGAGGTATTATCTCTCTTATGTCTTTTCTTATAAAGGCACTAATCCCTTTCATGAGGATTCCACCCACACCTAATTACCTCCCAAAGGCCCCACCCACAGATACCATCATGTTGGGGATTATAGCTTCCATATATATACTGAGGGAGGAGGACACATATATTCAGTTCATAACAGATTTCTAAAGGGTTTGTTACCATTTCCAATAGCACTAGATGGAGGGGAAATCTAAAATTTCATAGTTTTGGAGTTCCCGTCGTAGCTCAGCAGTAACAATCCCAACTAGTATCCATGAGGACCTGGGTTCTATCCCTGACCCTGCTCAGTGGGTTAAGGATCCAGCATTGCTGCATCTGTGGCGCAGGTCAGCAGCTGCCCCTCTGATTTGACCCCTAGCCTGGGAACTTCCCTATGCTGTGGGTGCAGCCCTAAAAAGAAAAAAAAGACAAAAAAAAGATTTCATAGTTTTAAAATTGTCACTAGGGGAGTTCCTGTCGTGGCTCAGTGGTTAACGAATCCAACTAGGAACCATGAGGTTGCCAGTTCGATCCCTGGCCTTGCTCAGTGGGTTAAGGATCTAGCGTTGTTGTGGCTGTGGTGAAGGCCGGAGGCTGCAGCTCCTGTTAGACCCCTAGCCTGGGAACCTCCATATGCCACGGGTGCGGCCCTGAAAAGACAAAAAAAAAAAAATTGTCACTAGGTTTTGGAATTTAAGCATTCTTACATCACTTCGTTCTCTTCCTTCAGAAACACTCCAACTTAACGATGGGGACCTGATACTTAAAATTCTAGGGAAGAATGATGAGCAAGAGGTGATGTGAAATACAGTGGTTGTCAGTCATTTGGTGGTTGGCTCTGAGCTATAGAGTGATTGATGATATGGAAGGTGCCTTACCTGCTTTGAGGAAAGCAGATTTTCTCAGGCACTCTATATGTGAAAGCGGTCATTGATGTTTACAGCTTAGGAAATACTGAGCCACTCTCTACCTACTGCTTAAACAGACAATGGAAAGCCTTGTCTTATCACCTGCCCTTCGAGAGAGGTGAATGTGCCGCAATTGTCAAAGCAAACTGAGGTTCCTAAACCTCACTGGGAGCTTGGGCCTGTGTGACCTGCCTGAGAGGACTTCTAGTAGCATTTCCCCTCTTTTCTAGTATGAGGTCTTTCAACACATAGCAAAGAAAAGAGAAATTAAAATGAATACCCAAACACCCATCCCCCAGACTTAAAAATTAACATTTTACTGTATTGGTTCATCTCTTTATTTATGTTTTCCTGAGGTTTAAAGTAAATCTCAGGCATTTCATTCATGAATACTAGGGTATGTGTCTCTCTAAAACAGGACATTTTCTCATACAATCACAGTATCTTTATCATATCTAAGAAAGTTAACTGATTTCTTAGTATTGCCTAGTCCACATTGAAATTTTCCCACTTGTCCAAAAAATGCTTTTTAGAGCTGCTTTGTTCAACTGGGGGGCCAGTCAAGGTTTATGCTAAACTAAAATGTGTGTCTCTTAAGCTTCATTTACTCTCGTATAGTCCTCTCTCCCTTTTCTTATGACGTGAAGAAATGAGATTAGTTATCCTATCGAATGCTCCATTTTCTAGCTTTGTAGGCATTTTCCATCATGGTTTTATTTAACTTGTTCCTTTCAATTTGCTGTAAACTTGAATTTAGATCTAAAGGTTTGATCTTTTTTCGATCTGAAGGTTTGGGTTTAGGTTAACAATTCTGGCCAGAATACTCCGTACTTCATGCCAAGTGCCTGAGACTGAGTTACATCAGGAAGCACATGAGGTCTAGGTATTTAACAGCATTAGTTAATGGGACAGTTTCGGTGTCATGAGGGCAGTGCGGATAAGGAGGGAACTGACACACAAGTGTGCTCTTTGCACCCTGACATCAGGCACACTGTATGATGATCTGCCCTGACAGCCACTGCATGAAGATAGAAAATAAATTACTCCCTTTCACTAGGACTCAGTTTCTTTACCTTAAAAGGAGCAATAGAACAGGGTGATTTGAAGGTTTTCAGTTTCCAGTGTTGTAATTTCATGAATTATACCAAGATGGAGAGGTGGGTGGGCAGAGAAAACCTAGAACATATGGGAAATATTAAGCACTAAATCTTGGGTAAGAAGAGATGGCAATTATATGAGGTGAGTCACAGCCCTTCCTGGGTGTGTTACCACTTTCTGAGTAAAATCTGACCAGCAGAATGGCAGGTGTCTGTGGCTCTTACAATTGTAGAGGAAAGCACTTTATTCTGTGCACATCATAGAAAGATCCACCTATGTATGTTACACACTGATCTTTGCAGTTTATTTTGTGCTCCCTTTTAACAAATGTTCTCCACTTGATTGATCAAGACTCTTTCTAATTGACCTGCGTCAAAAAGACTCAAGCAGTTCTTATCAAAGTGCCTTCAGGCCACTAACATGAAAATTATACAGGGTGCTTGAAAGTGTTAAAATGCAAATTCCTAGGGTCTCTGTCTAGAGCTAGTGAATCAGAATCTCTGGGGCGGGGGGTGTTCCTGAAACCTGCATTTTAACAAGCACACCATGGTATACCGTGCATTCTACAGTTTGGCCTGTGGTCTTGGGTGGTTGGCCCCAAGTTGGGGTTGTAAAGTTGGGAGAGTGCCTAGCAGTTTGCAACACTGGATCCTTCTGCTTCTCCCTCTTGCAGTGCACCGAGCAGCCCTTGCCTGTGGCAGCGAGTTCTTTGGGGCCATGCTCCTGAGTGGGATGAGGGAGTCCCAGGGCACAGAGGTGTCTCTGCACACCATCTCCGCCCAGGACCTACGACTCCTCGTCTCTTTTGCCTACTCGGGGGTTGTACGCGCAAGGTGGCCGGGACTGCTGAGAGCTGCCGAGGCTGCTGTGCGGTACCAGAGCTCTTCCTGCCTGGCCCTGTGCCAGAGAGCCTTGGCACAAGGCCTCAGCCCTGCTCGTTGCCTGGCCCTGATCCCCATGGCTGAAGCCCCTGGGTTGGAGAGGCTCTGGAGCAAAGCCCGTCACTACCTCCTCACCCACCTGCCTGCTGTGGCTTTGTGCTCCGCCTTCCCTTCTTTACCGGCTGCCTGCCTGGCGGAGCTCCTGGATAGCGATGAGCTACACTTGCAGGAGGAGTTCGAGGCCTTTGTGGCTGCCCGGTGTTGGCTAGCTGCCAACCCTGAGACCCAGGAGTCAGAGGCCAAGGCCCTGCTTCGATGTGTCCGCTTTGGCCGTATGTCCACCAGGGAGCTGCGGAGGGTACGGGCGGCTGGGCTGCCTCCCCCCTTCACCTCAGACTTGCTGCATCAGCTGCTGGTGGAGGCTGAGGTACCAGGACAAGAGAGGCGGAGGGAGCCCGACCAGGCGCTGGTCGTGATCGGTGGCGACGGGCTCAGATCAGACATGGCCATGAGACAGCCATCCCGAGGAGTGTGGTGGGCCCGGGCCTTTTGCTGCGGAACAGGACTGGTTCGAACTGTGGAGTGGGGGCGGCTGCCTGCCTTGCCTGCCCCCGGGCGCTTCCGGCACGGGGCCGCGAGCCTCGCAGGAAGTGAACTCTACGTGTGTGGGGGACAGGATTTCTACAGCCACTCGAACACCCTGGCTTCCACTCTCAGGTATGGGCCCCTGAGACTGGCAGGTCTCCAGGTGGGCAGATGAGGGAGGTTGCTGGCCCAGCCAACCACAGACTCCAGGCTCACTCTTCCCATCTCTTGCCTCTCTGTCCTCAGGTGGGACCCCAGTCAAGAGGACTGGGAGGAGATGGCACCTTTGTGCCAGGCTAGGAGCTTTTTCCCCCTGGTGGCTCTGGATGGACTGCTTTATGCCCTGGGTGGACGAAACAATGGTGTTGCCCTCAGCTCTGTGGAGACTTATAACCCCAAGCTCAATGTCTGGAGGTGAGCGGGGAAGCGGGTGTTTCGGGCATCAGGGAGAGGCTTGGAGACTCAGAAGAGGAGAGCTGAAGATGACTTTGGCCTGATCACGTGCCCTCTTCTCCCCCAGGCCAGCACCTGCACTTCCAGCACCACGCTTTGCCCATGCGGCTGCTGTTTTGGAGGGCCAGTTGTATGTGAGCGGTGGCTGCAGCGGGACTGGCCAATACCTGGCCTCATTGCTGCACTATGACCCCAAACTTGAGAAGCCGGGGACACCTCTGAGCCCAATGGGGGTACCTCGGGCTGGCCACATCATGGCTGCTCTGGGTGGCCGGTTGTATGCAGCAGGTGGGCTAGGGGAGACCGGGGACCTGCTGAGCTTTGAGGCCTATGAACCGAGGACTGATAGCTGGACTCAGCTGACGCCCCTGCCCTCTCCCCATGTGGGGGCTGCAGGTGCTGTGCTGCAGGGGGAGCTACTGGTGCTGGGGGGCTACAGCCACCGTACTTATGCCCCCTCCCACCTCATCCATGCCTACTGTCCTGGCCTGGGCCGATGGCTGTGCCTGGGAACTCTGCCGAGGCCTCGGGCTGAGATGCCTGCCTGCATCCTGACACTGCCCCCTGTGCAACACAGAGCTTTGGTTTCCAAAGGGCACCAAACCAAACCTGCAGGGTGACAGGGGAGCAGCAGTGGATGGGGGGAGGAAGGGGTAGAGACATCATGAGGGAAGGATAGAGGGGATCGGGGTGGAGCAGAAAAAGAAGGTTTTATTCATGATAGTATTTCATTCTAGCTCAGTGCTTTACAACTCATAAACTGCTTTTGTATATATGATCTTCTTTGAGGAAAAGGTGGTTCCAGAATTCCTGGGGAAAGAGCATTAGGGAAGGGGAGGCAGCTGAATACCTAAGTAAGGAGAGGAGACGCGGGGCTACTCTGCAAGATTTAGGGACCGTGGCACGATTCTTTCTGGGGAAAGTGCATCTGGCTGAGAAGACAGTCAAAAACTGTCAGCGGCCAAGGTGAAGGGGCCATGAGAGGACAGTCAGGAAAACGATGATTCTGACCAATGGATGAAGGAGAAGAATGTGGAAAGGCCATCCATCAAAGAGTTGAGGAGTGTAGGAGATGGACTATAATTGTTGCTTCTCTTTACTCTCCAAGCGCCGGGACACCTAAACCCTCTTGTCAATATTCTTTCTCAGGTAACTTGTAGACCCAGTCTAGTGTTTCCACCCACTGCAGGCTGCCCCTAAGAGCCTCTTGGTTTTCAATCTGAGGCAGAATTCACACTGGACCCGGCACAGTGCAGGGGCCCCAGATGCCAGGGCGACGAGGGGAGTGCTGCACGTGGGGAGGATGAGCGGGCAGAGGGGAGGGGGAGGCGCCTGTGGTGGGAAAGAGATGAAACAAGGTTTGAGGCTGTGAGGTGGGAGAAGTCAGGAGCCCGGGCTGGTTCTTCCCCTCCCTTTGCGGTGAATCCAGGGATCAGGAGGGAAAAACCGTACAGTTGTGGTGTGAGGTCCTAAGCTGTGAGAGGCAGTGGCCGAGAGAAACGGGAGAAATAGAGAAGACCTAGAAAACTGGTTTTCTCCTCTGTTCATTTCCTCCAGAGTTCTTTGAATCAATTTCCCTTTTTCTTGGTCAGGAAGAGTTGAGTCAGATGTTTCCTCTCTCTCTTCCTCCACCCTGCTTTTCCTTTTTTTTACACCCTTTCCTTTCTTTCCTCTTCTCTTTTTCCCCTCACAGTTATTGTCTACTGTGTGGCAGGTACTAAGTGAGGCACTAAGGATCCCAAGGACAGGGAGCTCCTGACCAGCACACAAATACAAGTTTTACTGTAAAGAAGTATGGTCGCTTGCCTCATGCCTCTCACGAGGGCCGTGTACCTCTCATACCCCACAGAGGCATGAGCGCTCGGAGGATGGAGAAGGGAACCTGCCCAGAGAAGCCTTCTGTTAGGGAAGGCATCAGCAGATGGGTGTAGTTTGGACTGTTTTTTTTTTTTTTTTTAATTTAATTTTATCTTTGTGGCTACACCTGCGGCAAATGGAAGTTCCCAGGCTAGGGGTCAGATTGGAGCTGCAACTGCCAGCCTATGCCACAGACACAGCCACGCTGGATCCAAGCCACATAGGTGACCTATGCTGCAGCTTGTGGCAATGCTGGATCCTTAACCCACTGAGTGGGGCCAGGGATTGAATCTGCATCTTCATGGATTGGTTGGGTTCTTAACCCGTTGAGCCACAGCAGGAACTCCCGGGCTGGATCTTGAAGGCTGCCTGGAAACTCACCAGTCAGAAGAGGAAAGCATCCCAGTCAGAGGAAAGCAGCAAGCGGGGCGTGTGGTGCCCCATGTCTCTACAGCAAAGGGAAAATCAGTACTCCAGGGGCTCTTCAGAGCATTCTGCTGCCTTTGCCAGCCTGCTCTCTTCCCTGGAGCCCTCCTGAAGACAGTGGCTTTCACTTAACAATTGTCCGTTCCCTCTCTCCACAATTCTAAATCTTTCTTGTCTGGTACTTCCACTTCTGATCTCTGAGCAGCACAGGGCAAAGAAGGGCCTGTTCCTTGTATAGTCATTTTTCTATCACTGTTGCTTATTAAGGTTCTCACACTGCTAAGGCTTGAGATAGGGAGCCTCCCTGAATCCTTCTTCATTATGGCCAGGAGGGACTTGATGTGTTTTTGTTTACTTTTTGAGATTTTGTTATCTTATTAAGGTTTTTTTTTCCTATATCTGTGTTTAGGAACATAGTTGAAAACGAGGAGGGGTAAGTAGGCTATATAAGAGAAAAAAATTGCAAAAGACAGGGAAGAAGGAAATTGGAAGCACTGAGAAACTATGAGGATTGAGTCATTAGGGTGAACTTCTATGAATATATTCTTTGTGATTTGTATGCAAAGACGGGCTTAAGTAAATGTTTCATCATGACTGAATCATTTTTGTCTGAGTTTCTCCATTATAAAAAGCACTTAGTATCCCAGTATCCACTATAATTTGGTTTCTGTCTCCACCACACTACTGAAACGACCCTCCCTCATTGTCACCAAGACCTACTTCTCACCATATCAAATGACCTAACGCTATCCTCATTCTCCTTCATCTTTCTGCAGGAATTGGCTGGCTTAAAAACTGGCTTTTAGGGGTTCCTGTTGTGGCTCAGCGCGTTAAGAATCTGACTAATACCCAAGGGATGTGGGTTCAATCCCTGACCTCACTCAGTGGGTTAAGGATCCGGCATTGTCACTGTGGCGTAGGTCAAAGATGCGGCTTGGGTCTGGTGTTGCTGTGGCTGTGGTGTAGGCTGGAGGCTACAGCCCTGATTCCACCTCTAGTCTGGGAACTTCCATATGCAGCAGGTGCGGCCCCGAAAAGAAAAAAAAAACAACTGGCTTTTACCCTAAAAATATCTCCTTCCCTGGTTCCAAAGATAGCACACTCTCCTGGGCCTGCTCTTCTCCAATAGAAAGCAATGGCAGAAATTCAAATCATAGTGTCCAAGAGGGTGTGCACAATGCATATGGAGCTGACAGTAAAGGTCCAAAAGTATGCAGATGGGGGAGTTAGTTGCAGAAGTCTCCAGCTTTGGTTATTTCGTTTTTAAATCATGGTTGGAATAAGAAGAGGAAGAAATTTCTGATTTGAAGCAGGACACTGACCAATGGTCCACTCTTTAGTGAGAGGGGCCTGATCTAGGCCAGGCAACAAGTTGGGGCCCTGGCCAAGTGCACTGAGATTCGGGGTAGTATTTCAATCTCAGAAGGGAAGTAGAGTGAGAATCAGGAATTGGGATGGAAAGCTTTCCTACAGAGCAGGTAATCGTGGCAATCCAGGGGTTAGACTAGTTTGGTGAGTGCCTAGAGGTGCAAGATCTAATCTTTGGTAAGTCAGATAATGAACCAAGGTGTTTTAGATACTCTCCTACTAGCTGCCCCCTTGCTCTTCCTTCAGCTTCCTTTTTGAGTGAGGGTCAGATTCCCACTATCACTCTCATCTTTTCAAGGTTGACTCAGGACTGGGGGTGCAGGTTCAGTACCATTAAGTGTGTTGGACTATGAGTCTCTTATGCCTAATTCTGGATTATCCAAGTTCTCTTACCTTGCTTCACACTCCTCTTCAGAAAGCTCACCTCTCCTTTATCCCAAACTTTAATAACCCACTTGGTTTCAGTTAGATTTTTCTTTCAGCAGCCCTCACTTTCACTTGAATGTATCACTCTCATCAGTTCAGACTCATCAAGCTTGGTTGACATTATCATTTTTCCTTTTTCCTAGACATAAAGTTTTATAATCAGCGTTTCCGTTGTGGCTCTGTATATGTCATCAGTGGTGAGAGATAAATGTTTTTTTTTTTTTTATTATGGCTGATGTTTCAAGATATAATAATCTGTATTTCTGATTAGAATAGTGAAAAAAAATACAGTTTGAGAATATACTGAATTAGAATCAGTAACTTAGTTTCAAACCCCAAATCAGTTGCTTTTTTGGTAATCATGAGTAAATCGCTTAATCATTTTCAATGCCAATATCCTAATCCACAAAATAGGGATAATTCTTGTACTATAAACATTATAGTGTTATTATGGTCATGAGCCCCAGAGCTTGGGACAGTCCTAAGGACCTCTATACACATTTCAGAAAGTGTGGTCTGTAAATTAAGTTTCCAGGCTACACCTTTGGGATTAGAGAGCTAGATGACACTAAACAGGGTGGCCAGTGTGCAGGAGGAACTGGACACTGTGTCATGCAGAAGGTTACAAAGTTTATCCTTAGCTACTCCATATTGACACTGGTCCTGAGATAGGGATATGGATTCATCCGGACTCAAGTTGAAGTTGAGGTATTTAGGGGGCTAGAGGTCTTCCAAACATATACCAGCTTGACCCATCAGACAGGCGATCTGAGCCCCAGTACACTGCATACTTTTCAAGCAAACTCACTGATGAAAGCCAACTCACTCATAACAGAGTAAGAAATGCCAGAGCAAGAACGGCTTGTTTTATTTTATTTGTTTTTTTTGTCTTTTTAGGGCCATACCCGCAGCATAGGGAGGTTCCCAGGTTAGGGATCCAATTGGAGCTATAGCCGCTGGCCTTCGCCACAGCAACATAGGATCCAAGCCACGTCTATGACCTACACCACAGCTCACAGCAAGCCTGATCCTTAACCCACTAAGTGAGGTCAGGGATCAAACCCATGTCCTCATGGATACTAGTCAGGTTTGTTAACCACTGAGCCACAACGGGAATTCCAGAACTGCTTGTTTTAGATTATAGCTAACACTGTCTGAGTGTTTGCCATGTGCCAGGCAGTATGCTAAGTGCTTTACACACATCATCTCATTTAAATTCCTATACAACCCATAAAAAGTGGACGCTATTATTATCCCCATTTACAGATAAGAAAAGCTGAAGCTTAGAGGAGTGAATTTACTCACCCAAGGTCACACAGTTTATAAATGTTGAACACCTTTTTTTTAGGGCCACACCTGCAGCATATGGAAGTTCCCAGGCTAGGGGTCCAATCGGAGCTACAGCTGCTGGCCTGTGCCACAAACACAGCAACGCCAGATCTAAGCCACATCTGTGATCTACACCATAGCTCACGGCAATGCCAGATCCTTAACCCACTGAGTGAAGCCAGGGATCGAACCCTCATCTTCATGGATACTAGTTGAATTAGTTTGCACCACGCCACAACAGGAAATTCCTGAACATCTATTTAAACTCAAGTAGAAGGACTTCCAAACCTACTTTCTTAAAAAAACAAACCAAAAAAACTATTATTTTTATCATTATTTTGGCCACACCTGTGGCCACAGCAGCAATGAATGACAATGCTGGATCCTTAACGTGCTGAGCCACAGGGGAACTCCCAAACCTGCTTTCTTGAATGTAGACTCACCTCCGCAGAGTGATAGGCTTTATTCAAGAAACTCATTCTTGGACTCTACAAAGGGGAGAAATGAAAGAATATCAGCAGCTTGAAACCACCTATAATGGAAACAAATCTGAAGCTCTTCTGGGATGCGACGTGCTACTGAATAGGCATTTGTCCGTAAATCTCTGCTGGCAATGGTTAGACTGAGCAGAAGCACAGGCTATGTATCTAAAGGTAGTTATTCACTGAGAAAAAATTCTGGTGAAACCAACAGCCTCTACAGTCCTCAGGCACCCATCCCCTGTCTCTCAGCTTCTTAGCAGAGACCTGCCCTTCCCAGTTCAAAGTCTATTCCCTCCAGGAAGTTGCTCATGGTCCCTCCCCGACAGAATCCTGTGGTTTGCTCCTTAGTAGAATATAGCATTTCTCATAAGCCGTCTTGTATTTCTGTGACTTCTGCATGTGTCTGCTTCCTTCATGAGACCATGAAGCCTTGAGAGGAAGGCATGTTTTATATGTTTTACATGCTACCTTTTGCACTTCATTCATGCTTAACAGGTGTTTATTGACTTAAAGCGATCGAGGATAAGAAGGGCGCAGTAAAACTGACTTGAAGAGGTGAGCAAATTTTTTGATTTAACTATAGTTTATTTACAATACTGTGTTAGTTTCAAGAGTATAGCTTCAGGTTCTTTTCCACTATAGGCCGTTACAAGATATTGACTATAGTTCCCTGTACTATACAGTAAATCCTCCTTGTTCATCTACTTTATATATAGCAGTATGTACCTAATGGTCCCATGCTCCTCATCTATCCCTCCCTTTCCTGTTTCTTCTTTGGTAACCATAAGTTTGTTTTCTATGTCTGTGAGTCTGTTTCTGTTCTGCAAATAAGTTCATGTGTATCCATTTTTTAGATTCCACATATAAATCCTATCATATAATATCTGTCTTTCTCTGACTTCACTCAGTACAATAATCTCTAGTGAAGCTTAATGCAGATGGCATTATTTCATTCTTTTTGTGGTTGAGTACTATTCCATTGTATGTATATACATTTTCTCAATCCATTCATCTGTCGATGGATATTTCTCAATCCATGTTTTGGCTATTGTAAATAGTACTGCAATGAACATTGGAGTGTATGTATTTTTTCAAACTAGAACTTTCATCTGTTCTGGATATCTTCCCAGGAGTGGGATTGCTGGATGGTAGGTCTATTTTTAGTTTTTTAAGGAAACTTGATACTGTCTTCCATATTGGTAGTACCAATTTACTTTCCTACAACAGCATAGGAGGCTTCCCTTTTCTCTACATGCTCTCCAGCATTTATCCTTTGCAGGCTTTTTGATGATGGTCATTCTGACCAGTGTGAAGTGGCACTTCGTTGTAGTTTCCTTTTGCATCTCTCTAATAATTAGGGATGTTGAGCATCTTTTCAGGTGCCTGTTGGTAATTGGTATGTCTAGAGGTGAGCAATTTTAATAGGTGGTAGGGACTTTTTTGTTGTTGTTGTTCTTTTTAGGGCCACATGTGCTGCATATGGAAGTTCCCAGGCTGGGGGTCGAATTGGAGCTGCAGCTGCCGGCCTTCACGACAGTCACAGCAATGCAGGATCCGAGCCGCATCTGCAACCTACATCACAGCTCACGGCAATACCAGATCCTTAACCCACTGAGCAAGACCAGGGATTGAGCCTGCGTCCTAATGGATCCTAGGCGGTTCATTACTGTTGAGCCACAAGGGGGAACTCCTAAATTTATTTTTATTTTATTTTGTCTTTTTAGGACCGCACCTGCAGCATATGGAAGTTCCCAGGCTAGGGGCTGAATTGCCAAAAATTATTTTGGAAAATCATGCCACATCCCCAACTCTGTGGTATTTGAATCACCATTATAACATCTCTGTATCATGCTGCATTGTAGCTGTTACATTCAGGATGATTCCTTAGAGAGATGTATGCATCTGAGTTTTATCTTCCTGTCTTGCCCAACTACTTACATATATAAACACACAGTATTTTATCATACATCAGCTTCCTGCTATTCTTTTACATCTCTTTAGCCATTCTATACCTCTTTTTTTTTTTGGCTGCACCTGGGGCATGTGGAAGTTCCCAGGCCGGGCACTGAAATTGCTCCACAGCAGCAAACTAAGCCACTGCAGGAACAATGCCAGATCCTTAACCTACTGCACCACAAGAGAACTCCCATAAAATTTTAAGTTGTGTGTCTAACATACATTGTTTATAATTTGTAGTACAGGATTAGAAAGGGGACAGAAAAATATTTCTTATAAAAAGAGCATTGGGGAGTTCCCGTCGTGGCGCAGTGGTTAACGAATCCGACTAGGAACCATGAGGTTGCGGGTTCGATCCCTGCCCTTGCTCAGTGGGTTAACGATCCGGCGTTGCCGTGAGCTGTGGTGTAGGTTGCAGACGCGGCTCGGATCCTGCGTTGCTGTGGCTGCGGCGAAGGCCCGTGGCCACAGCTCCGATTAGACCCCTAG
>PVHT021183630.1:3853649-3902551 GCA_004024745.2 Catagonus wagneri
CTTGCTCAGTGGGTTAACGATCCGGCGTTGCCGTGAGCTGTGGTGTAGGTTGCAGACGCGGCTCGGATCCTGCGTTGCTGTGGCTGCGGCGAAGGCCCGTGGCCACAGCTCCGATTAGACCCCTAGCCTGGGAACCTCCACATGCCGCGGGTGCGGCCATAAACCCGCGGCCATAAAATGACAAAAGGCAAAAAAAAAAAATAATAATAAAAAATAAAAAATAAATAAAAAGAGCGCTGGGACTGAGGGGGTAGGTGGTAAAGGAGGCATCTAAGGAAATTAGGTGGGATCTGGCTCAATAAATTAGATGCCCCAGATTCTGAGTTGAAACTCAGTTGTTATCTGAGGATGAAGGGTACACTCCCACCCACCCACCCTTAGGAAAGGGATATTTTCCAGAAGACAGATAATCTGTTTTCCAGGAGGTAAGCATGTTTTTCTTGCTACTATCTGGTCCTGCTCTTTATGGAAAAGCACTAACATTATCAATCTGTAAGTCACTTGTCTCTTTCCTTTTTTTTTTTTTTTTTTTTGCTTAATTAATTTTATTTCAATTATAGGTGTACAAAACGCTTGTCTCTTTCCTGAGCCTAGTCCCACTTGCTGGGAAATAGATCCGCACTAGCCATTCGCTCAAAAAATAATTATCTGTAATCCAGGGATCTCTCCTAGATGGACATAGGCATGCTCTTGGTTCACTCTGCCTTAATTATTTGATATTTACACCCGATTACGGGTTATTGCTTTAAACTTTCCATTTCCCTTTACTTCCGTTTTCACCAAGTAATTTTCGCATGAAGTTAGAGTCCCACTGTATTTGATGCCAGGACAAAAGGTGTCCAGGTCGGAAGCGAACACGCCAAAATCTTTTTCCAGAAATGGTGTTGGAAGATATAACAAAAGAGAGAACATTTAGCAAAAGAGGGGAATATGGTAGAGGGGGAAGCCTGAGGGATAGGAAAAAAGAGGACCAAGGAGATGGGGCAGGGGAAGGTGATGGGAGGGAATGGAACTAAACTCAGTTCTCGGAAAAACCTGAGAAATCCCGGTCCGCGCCCACCGCGCCAGCTGCGCCGCTTCCTCCCGCGAGCGCTGCGCCCGGCCCCGCCTCGCGTCTCCGGCGGCGCGCAGTCTCCTCCCCTCTCCCCGCCCGGCCCGGCCCGGTCCGGCACCCCCTCTTCCAGTCTTTCCAGGCGCGGAAGCTACGGCCGGGTTCTTCTTCCTGCTGCCGAGAGCGGAGCTTCTCCGCGTGACAGCCAGCTGCCTCAGGCCTGAGTGGCTCCGGGGAGGGTCGCGCGCCGGCAGCAGCTGCCTTTGGCCCCGGGTCCACGCGTGGCCTCGGCACCCGGGCCAGTGGGAAGGGCCTCGCGCGGCCAGGTAGTAACCTCCTGGGCCTTGGCCGGGATGGGCGCCGGGCGGGGTCCTCTGTCTGGCTCCTTCGGCAGCTCCCGAGCGGGAGTGGTGTGTGAAAGGGAAAGTGGGAAGGGCAGGTGAGAGAGCGAGCGAAGGAGGATGAGGGAAAGGGAGGGCCCAGGGCTAGAAGGACACGGGAAGAGGGAGGTAGGAGACTAAGTGAGAAGGGGGTCGCTTTTCCTTGCTCTGGGTGCTCCTTGGCAGGAGAGAGTAGCTGCCACAAACAGACCGTGGTATAAACACAGTTTGTTAATAACGAAAACCGGGCTGTGCTTGAGCCAGGTGGCCTGTCAGCCAACTTAAAAGTATGGTTGATTTTAACGCGTTAACACGGCAAGGTCTCCTGACATACTAAGTGAAGAAAAGTGTCTAAAGTATGATCCTCTTTGTATAAAGCAAAAAAAAAAAAAAAACAAAAAAAAAAAACGGGAGAGGGATATGGGGGAAAGAGACATATAAACCTATACATGTAATTGTATATGCATAGAAAGTGTCTGACACTCTTCATATAAAAACTGAGCAGTGTGGGAGTTCCCTGATGGCCTAGTGGTTAAAGATTTGGCGTTGTCACTGCTATGGCTCATGTTCTTTCCCTGGCCTGGGAATTTCCAAGGGTTGACAGAAAAAAAAGGAAAAAAAGAAAAATAGTAGCGGTTATCCCTGGGTAATGGAACTAGAGACTAGAGATGAGGATTTTTACTTTTAATTTGTAAAGATTTCTACTTTCATTTGTAGGTCAGCTGAATCTCCCTTCACAAAAACCAGGGTGCAAAAAAAAAAAAAAATCTAACTTTATATTTCTGTTAATTTTTGTTTTGAGACTTCTTTTTTAAATCTCGAGTCAATTCTGAGGTTCCCTGCTCTGACACCAGGGGCTTATATAGTGCAAAGATGCGAGGGAAATTTACAGGACACACAGGCCATTACTTTTGATGCGTTTTGCCTGCACTCATATACTATGAAATATCCATTGGCCTTTCTGGTTCTGGATTATCAGTCCATTCAAGTCTTCCTGGAAGTACTACATTCCTGTCTATAAACTTTTGTGTATTAGGGATTAAGTGTTTACTTAACATGCTTATTCCTAAAAAATTTAAATGTAAATGGGAGATAAGCATTTGTCCAAATAAGAGAGTATATACATTCCTAATGATATGAATTCAAGTTTTCTCTCAGGCAGAGTTTCTTCATTTGCAGTAAATGGATATTCTAGGAGATCCATGGATGGACTCCTTGAAAACTGAGTGCAAAATGGTATATACTCATGTTTTTCTGTGAAAACTCCAACTCGATAGCTTTTTCCAGAATCTCAGAAACTTCAGAGCCACACTGAGTAGCATTTTAGCAACAATGGTGAACAAGTCTAAAGGGTCTCTGTCCTTAGGAACTTATTGTCTCAGGATGAAAGACAAATGAACTGGCACTTACAGTATAGGCGATGTGTTCTGTGATAGAGGAGGTGCAGTGTTGTGAGAATATAGATGGACCATCTATACCAGACAAGGGACTGGGTGTCAGCTGAGGCTCCTTGGAGGAACTAACTTAAATTGAGGCCTTCAGAGTGATAGCAAAGTAGAATTTGGCTTAGCAAAGAAGGAGTTGGGAAAGGGATGTGTGTGGTCTTGGTAGAAGGAAGAATGTTCTAGGCATCTGCCTGTGCAGAGAACTAAAGTCAAGAAATACTTTGGGAAGTTCTCGTCGTGGCACAACGGTTAATGAATCCGACTAGGAACCATGAGGTTACGGGTTCGATCCCTGGCCTTGCTCAGTGGGTTAACGATCCGGCGTTGCCGTGAGCTGTGGTGTAGGTTACAGACGTGGCTCAGATCTGGCATTGCTGTGGCTCTGGCATAGGCTGGCAGCTACAGCTCTGATTCGACCCCTAGCCTGGGAAACTCAATATGCCGCGAGTTTAACCCTAAAAAGCCAAAAAAAAAAAAAAAAAAGAGAGAAATACTTTGTCAGTTCATAAGCTAAAAAGAGTTTGTATAGTTTAAGCTTAGATGAGAGTAGCAGTAAGCAGGAGATCAGAACCCAGGTTATGTGTGTGATGCTGGGCATAGAGAGGTAAATAAGACAAAAGAGCCCTGAGCTTCAGGAAGTTTTAATAAAGAGAAACAGTGAACAAATAGGCAAATAAGCTAACAAGTTATTTTTGTCATGATAAACAGGTGGTGTTTTAAACAGTGGCTGGGATAGGTATTGGGAGCTCCTTTAGGCAGATCTTACTATGTGCCACATGGATGGTTTCAGCAAAGATGGTGGAAGACAAAATGTGAGAAATGGTTAGATTTGGGAGACACTGAGAGAGTAGAGTCAATAGGATTTGGTAGTTTATTGGATGATGATAATAACAAATGAGAACAGCTTCTATTTATTGAACGCTTACTAAGTACCAGGCACTACCCTAAGGGTGCTCTCTCTCTCTCCCTCTCTCTCTCCCTCTCTCTCTCTCTCTCTCTCTCTCTCTCTCTCTCTCTATATATATATATATATATATATATTTTTTTTTTTTTTTTGTATTTTTAGGGCTGCACCCACAGCATATGGAGGTTCCCAGGCTAGGGGTCAAATCAGAGCTGTAGCCGCTGGCCTAAATCACAGACACAGTAATGCCAGATCCAAGCCACGTCTGTAACCTACACCACAGCTCACAGCAACACCTGGTCCTTAACCCACTGAGCGAGGCCAGGGGTCGAACCTGCGTGGTAGGCATTTATTTCAATTTTGTAAGAAGATGTGGTGCAGAGTTTAAGTAACTAGCCCAAGGTCCCATCAGGATTCAAACTCAAGTCTATTTTACTCCAAACCCCTGTAAGCGGAAGGGGCAATGAGGGGAATGGATTTGGGGAAGAGGTAGAAAAATGATGGATTTGGGATCTATGGAGTTTTGAGTAGCTTTGAGTCATCCACGTGGAGATGTCCAATGGGAACGGACAAATGAGTATGAGGTTCAGACAAGATCTAGGTCGAGGAACAAATATGTGAGTTGCTAGCAGAGCAGAATTATTTGGAGCAGCAGACTAAGTGAGACCACCCTGGGAAAGTACATAGAAAGATTAGAAAAGGATTCTAAGGAGCATCAACATTCAAGGGGATGGCAGAGAAAGAACCCCCAAGAAGTTGTGTTCAGAGTTGCAATAGGAAAATCAGGACGGTGGCACCAGAGAAGCCAAAGGGAGAGAGTTTCATTAAGAGAGTGATCATAGTGTCATGTTCTATTTGAGAGATGAAATAAGATAAGGGGCAATATCTGTCTATTCTTGTAGTAACAAGAATTTCGTTAGTTACCTAAGAGGGCAGCCTTGGAGGAATTGTGGGGAGAGAATCCGTTTTAGTTGGCTGAAGAGTGAGTAGGAGGCAAGGAAGTTGAGGTGGTGAGTGTAGACAGCTTGATCAGAATGTTTGTTTCTCTGGAGTTAAGAATCCAGACTCCAGATTACCTATATGGCTCCTGTGCTAGGTTGGGATCATTGGGATAGCCCTGGGGTCTCCCTTTACTCCTTTATGAGAAGACAGATTCCTTTCCTTTCCAGCCCTTGTTTTTTTTTTTTTTTTTGTCTGCGCTATGGTGTATGGTAGCTCCCAGGCCAGGGATTGAACCCACGCTGCCGTTGCTGCCTGCACCACAGCTGTGGCAAAACTGGATCCTTAACCCACAGGGCCACAAGGGAACTTCCTAAGCTTCCCTGCATTACGCTCCCACCTTACCTTTTCCCTACTTCCCTACTCCTCTCCCTTAGAATACTCCCTATAGAATACTCCCTGAATATATCCTTAGATTGAACCCAGTCCTGGAAAAACACATATTGGTTGTTCTCTGCCTGAAGCTCACTGGCATTATCAGGAGGACTACGGGAAAGGTTAGTCCCAGTATACATGCACTCCCAACACAGACAGCTATTCATCACCTGTCTTTCTTTCTAGGCATATACTGCTTGGGCTCCAGCCATGGAGAAAATCCATGGGCATGTGTCTGCCCATCTGAACATCCTCTCCTTGGAGAACCAGTGCCTGGCCAGACTTCTTGACCTGAAGACCTTGGAGAAACGACATGTGCCTGTGTCTGCCCACTCAGACATCCTCTCCTTGGAGAACCAGTGCCTGGCCACATTTTCTGACCTGAAGATCTTAGAGGAACCACATGGGTCTGTGTCTGCCCACTCAGACATCCTCTCCTTGGAGAACCGGTGCCTGGCCACACTTCCTGACTTGAAGACCTTGGAGAAACCACGTGGGCCTGTGTCTGCCAACCTGGACATCCTCTCCTTGCAGAACCATTGCCTGGCCACGCTTCCTGACCTGAAGACCTTAGAGGAACCACATGGTCATGGGTCTGTCCACCCAGACATCCTCTCCTTGGAGAACCGGTGCCTGGCCACACTCCCCGTACTAAAGAGCGCTGTGTCTCCTAGCCCCTTGCTCCATAATCTCCAGCTGTCTTGTCTGGTACAAGCTGATCTGTGCAGCCTGAATGCCAGCAACCACCTGCTCTCTAAACCTCCAGCCTCAAGGGCTCAATGCCTTTCTGAGGAATCAGGCCTTCTGACCCACCCCAGTGTCTTGAAAACCATCTCTGCCACAGAGACAGCTCGGGAAGCAACTTTGGTAATAGCTCCAGGCACTTGTGTTCACTCCAGCCATGTCTATTAGAGCTCTAGTCACTATCTTTCAGTGTCACAGGGTCTCTCTGTGCTGCTCTGCATCTGTGTACCTTCTCTCCTCAGAGCCTTTTCCTGAGGTGTCCTTTACCCCAGGGCTGTCTTCATCAGCAGCATTATTCTTACTTGCATATCTAGTTCAAGGATTCTGGACAATAGAGCAAAAACAGGTTTTGTCCTTAGCCTCTGATCAGAGGGATGGGAGGGATGTATGATATTGCGGTAGCAGAGTCAATGAAGTGCTTTTGAGATCTTATAGGGCACGAGACACACTACTGTACCCTGGACCACTTCCCTGAGTTGCATGTGCAAACCCACATTCACTTTTACACATCTATGTAAGTACATTTGATGTACGGGTCAGGATCGGTAGACAAGCACATAATCCTTCTGTGTAGATTTGGGATTTGGACTGAGAGAAAGGTGAATCTGAGCCTTCTGCCATTTGCCAGTTACAAGCCATTCAACCTTGGGCAAGACTCAAGCTTGTGAAGTTTTAATTTCTTCACCTTAAAGATGAGGTCAGTGAAAAATCTACCTCACAGGATCACTGTCAGGATTTCACCTACTGTGATCTTACATTTATTTAGGTCTTTGCAATTTTCAGAGTCATATGTACATGATCCCATTTAGTTTTCTAACAGCCCCATCAGGTGGGTGGCAGAGAATGAGAAAGCTGAGGCTCAGGGTAAGCTTACGGTGGCTGGGAGATTGGCCCTTTTTCTTTTCTTTTTTTTTGTCTTTTTGCCTTATTTGGGCCACACCCGCGGCATATGGAAGTTCCCAGGCTAGGGGTCTAACAGGAGCTGTAGCCACCGGCCTATGCCACAGCCACAGCAACACGGGATCCGAGCCGCGTCTGCAACCTACACCACAGCTCATGGCAACACCAGATCCTTAACCCACTGAGCGAGGCCAGGGATCGAACCCGCAACCTCACAGTTCCTAGTCGGATTCGTTAACCACTGCACCACGATGGGAACTCTTGGCCCTTTTTCTAATGACTCCAGAATACCTTAATAGCTTCACAGGTGTGTCATGAGGGGCCCAGGCTCCTAGGCTGTGACATCAATGAGGAGGTGAAGATCACGAAGCGTCTGAGCAAAGGTTCAGGATGTGGGTTTGGAAAAGGGGATGTTGTATGTGACGGTGGGAGTTCACTGCGTCAGACAGGACACATCCATGCTGGGCTGTGAAGGGAGAGGGGTTTAGGTGCTGGAAGATAGTTGTGGACTCTTCCTAGCCCTGGGAGCTGTTTTCAGCTCCCTCTCTGAGGGGCTGTGGGTGCAAGCTGAGAGTAAGTACTGCCTCTCTCCCCAGGGTTGCTGGTCTTCAGGAGAGAAAAAGTTGGAAGAGAAGGAATGGGCAGAGGCTGAGATGCCTTTTTATAGTCTAAGCCTGGGAGAGGAGGAGGAGGTGGAGGAGCTAGCTCTGAAGCTCACTCGTGGGGACCCTGAATCTCATCCTGAGCCTACTGACCAGGCCCTTCAGGAAAAGAAGGTAAAAGTTCCAGAGCTGGGGAGAGGTTGATGGTGGTGGAAGGTGGGGGGGTCATGAGGAATGTGGGAAGAGTGGTCACCAGAGGCTGAGCCAGATCTCCATAGACAGAAGGGAAAGAAACTTTTATTTCCCACTCACTAGTCCCCTTTTCTAACCTCTCAGTTGGGCAGACATATTCCTGAATCTGGGCTTATTCTCCTTGTCTTTGACTTTGTAAGTCGCCCTGAGTGGCTGCTGAAGTTGGTCCTTATTACCTCTTTGCTCCGTTCTTCCCTTTCTTTCCCAATTCCCAGATGGTTCTAATCAGCTATCTCTGTTCTACCCTGGCGTCAAATGCAAACATGAAAAATGAGGCTTACTCTATCCAGGCTTTCCTCCTTGAAGTCTGTAGTGAACTTGCCCACTTGGAGCCTGAATTTATCCTCAAGGTACTGTGATGTGAAGGAGGGGGTCAAGGGAGGGAATTTGGTTAGGGTGTGTGAGCGGAATGGTGACCAGCTTTATACTAGGGGTCGAAGGATCTCTGGGTGAGTCTGGGGCCCGGTCTCCGGGGTTCTCTGAGGACTAGGGGAAGATAGGATTGGGGAAGATATACTAGGATTTGTTTATTTAGTAATTTCACAGGCTGAGTACACAATGCTAGGCCTGGGGGAACTTCCATCTACCACTGGGTATAATGAAACTGGTATGTGGCTCTTAAGGAGTATATGGTTTTGCTAGGTAAGCAAAAACAATCCCAAATATTATATACATGCAAAGGGAACAATAGATCATGAATAAAGTTTCTGAAGTAGAGAAGAGGGGCAAAGTGTTTCCTCAGAAGCTTTGGAAGATGGCAGCATAAAGCAGCAGTTTGAACCCTGGGTAAGTTTTTGGTAGACGATGGTGGGAGGTCTTCCGAAGAGGGAAAGGGCCTCGTTAAACTGGGAGGCGATAAGTAGACTTAGGGGAAGACTGGTGAATAAGGGTTAGATTATGGAGGATGTAGAATGCCAAGCCAAGAGGCTTGGACTTTATATTTCACAGACTACCTGGAGGGCTCAGGAAAGGGTTTATGCAGGCAGATTAGATAAGCAAGTTTGTTTAGAGCATGGTGCTGTGAAGTGGCTGAGATGCCAGCCCTCCCACCCTGTGCCCTAGGCATCTCTGTACGCCAGGCAGCAGCTGAATATCCGGGATGTGGCCAACAATGTCTTGGCCATTGCTGCCTTCTTGCCAGTCTGCCGCCCCCACCTGCGACGGTATTTCTGTGCCATCGTCCAGCTGCCTTCTGATTGGATCCAGGTAGCCGAGTTCTACCAGGTATGGTACTCAGTTCCCTGAGCTTTGACCCTCCCTTGGTTCCCTCTCCTTTACTCGCTGCATCCATGGAGAAAATTCTCAGGTATTTTGGCTTCCTCTTAGCTATCCTTAACCCTGGTACCCAGACCAGATAGCTTCTCCCTCTACCAGGCTGGATCTCGTCTAACAAGAAGAATGCTATTGAGAAGGGCTGGACTGAGTTTG
Organism: Catagonus wagneri; assembly: GCA_004024745.2. Lineage (NCBI taxonomy): Eukaryota > Metazoa > Chordata > Mammalia > Artiodactyla > Tayassuidae > Catagonus > Catagonus wagneri. The sequence continues at coordinate 3,862,730 of PVHT021183630.1, forward strand.
AGAAGAACTGGTGTTGTTCTGGACCTCGTGTTTGTAAGGAAGAGCACGAGAATCCTAGAAGTCTGCCAACAGACCCAGGACCACAGAAACTGTCATTGTAGAGCTGGTGCTGGGGCCACGCTCCCGATTCTGTGCTCTCCCTTAACCCTAAGAATGGTCTGGTTTTATTTTGAAGGGTCTCACTCCTGATGGTTTCTCCCTTCTCTGGCAGAGCCTGGCTAGAGGAGTGGAGGACAAGCTGGTGCCCTTGCCTGCCTGTCTGCGTGCTGCGATGACGGACAAATTTGCCCAGTTTGACGAGTACCAACTGGCCAAGTACAACCCCCGGAAGCATCGGGCCAAGAGGCGCCGCCGCCAGCCACGCCACCCTCCAGTCAGTCCTGTCTCATCCCTGGTCATTCACAGCTAGGTCCCTTTCCCCAGGACTGACACCCCTCCCCCAGAATCCCACATTAAGCACCTGACATGTTTCTGCCACCAGGCACAGAAGAATTCAGAGATATGCAGAGGAGCTGGGCAGAGCTCAGGGGGCAGAGGGCAGGGCCTGCTTCTTCCCAGCCAGCCAGCTGTTTGATAGCGATGGGCCTTTAGGGCTACTGGAATGGGTCTCTCCAGGGACAGTCTCCACTTCCCTTTTTTGAAATGGCTTCTCCTGTCCCTACAGAAGGAGCATACATTTTCTATGACACAGCAATTTTTGCCAAAGTTCATTCGGCCTCTTCGAGGTGAACAGATGATGGTGAGTGCCTTGTTCTGGGGCTCTTAATGTACATGTACAGTCTTTTCTTAACTAATTTAGAAATGTAATTCCACTTGGCTCAGAAGTACTAATTGTGTAGCAGGCACGTGCCAGTGTCCTACCTAGGGAATTCTCAGCTGTGATTACGAGGGCACTTGGCTCTTTTTTTTTTTTTTTTTGTCTTTTTAGGTCTGCTCCCACAGCATATGGAAGTTCCCAGGCTAGGGGTCTAATCAGAGCTGTAGCTGCTGGCCTATACCAGAGCCACAGCAACGTCAGATTTGAGCCATGTCTGTTACCTACACCACAGCTCATGGCAACACCGTATCCTTAACCCACTGCCAGGGATCAAACTGACATTCTCAGGTTTTTAACCTGATGGGCCACAACAAGAAGTCTGGAAAGGTTCCTTTTATTTCCATTTTGCTCTCCTTTGGTGTCCTACTTGAGTGACGAGAGGCACATCCAGCTGGATAAGCGAGTTTAAAACATGATGAAATATCTACCTTCCACAGGAAATTTTAAAAACAAACCAAACACAAAATCTTTTTTCACTTAATTAACAAATAAGTCACTGCACTTAAGTGGTTAAGAGCATAGAACCTGATCAGACCACCTGGATTTGAATCCCACCACCACCACCACTTGCTGGCTACTTGACCTTGGCCAGCATGATGTACCCTCTTTTGCCTCATTTTCCTTACATACAAAATGGGGACTGGAGTTCTCTAGAGGTGTAATGGGTTAAGGATCCAGCGTTATCACTGCAGCAGCTTGGATTACTGCTGTGGCGCATATTTGATCCCTGCTTCAGGAACTTCCAGTTGCCATGGACACAGCCAAAAATAAAAATAAATAAAATGGGGATAATAGCAGTACGTACTTCATTGGGGTTTTGTGAGGATTAAATAAATCAGGGACTGTATTTAAGGTCTTTTTAACAGTTCCTGGCACTGAATAAATGATGACGTCACCACCATCATCATTAAAACAGGAAGATATTATTAGTATTACAAGAAAATGCATCCTCACTTGGTCCACTGGTCTTTTCTCTTCATCCCATTACTATACCCCAAACTTAGCTCTGCTGTTATAGAAGATTCTGAAAGCCAGCTTCTTTCAGTTTTTTAAGACTCCTCACAGCCTGCATTGTGCTGATGCCTCCATTTCGCTGTTCCATGTCTGACTGATTTAAATAAGAGCTGCTCTTCCCTCTCCCTCCCTCCAAGAACAAGATGTTCCCTCTTATTCTATCCTCATATTGTTTTTCACAAGACAAGCATCCCACATTAACCACTGATAGTTCAACCTTGTGTAAATGAAACACAGTGACCCCACAGACCTACTCTGTTATGTTCGCCATAGGAGCTCTTGTTGCTGGAGATTTTTTTACCCCCTATTCCTATTCTTTAACCAGATCTACTTTGGGGAAAGAAATTACCTCATAGGAATAGGATGGTCTTGGTTTTTGTTTTCTGAAGAAAGTGACCACAGTCCTAGAATGAATGACTCCAGGGGACTTGGGGGTATCTCCACAGTTTGAGGCGACCTATAATGCAGGATCAAAGAAAGAGAGTGAGCCGAGGTTCACCCTGAAAAAGTTGGTACAGCGACTGCACATCCGGGAGCCTGCCCAGCATGTCCAAGCCCTGCTGGGCTGCAGGTGAGCAGATGCGCCCTGAGCACACACTCCATCTTGCCAACCCCCCCGACTCTTCAACACCCCTGGCCCCAATCCCTGTAGTTGGACCCCGGCAACATTAGTTTGGGCAGACATGGCCTTAAACATGACTGACTGGTTTTAAATGGCTCACCTTTCCATTTTCAGAAATTTCTGAGTTAGTTTCAGCTAGCTTTGAAATGATAAGTTTTTCCTCCTCTGTTCCAGATACCCCTCCAACCTGCAGGCCTTTTCTCGAAGTCGCCTCCCAGGTCCCTGGGATTCTAGCAGAGCCGGGAAGCGGATGAAGCTTGCCCGGCCAGAGACCTGGGAGCGGGAGCTGAGCTTGCGGGGAAACAAAGCTTCTGTCTGGGAGGAACTCATTGGTAAAGTAACCTTGACCGTCACACTCCCTCCCTCTCTTCCTCATCCATGCCTCTACGTTTCGCACCCTGGAAGATTTCCATGGCATTATGCTCTTATTCTTTTGCTTGGTGGTTCCATCCCTCACAACGATTGGGTTTATTAGGTCTGCCATTGACCAACTAAAGTGGACAGTGGGCCTGCTTTGAGTAGCACTGGCATCATAGGTAACTGGTCATAATTCCAGACGTAGTTAGGGGATATACAAGCCTTTATCAACACATGACAAAAGTGGTACCTTCTCTCTGATTGCACTTGTGTCAGTATCTGTTAACTTATCCAAACAAGGTAGGACTGCCCATGGCATATTGGAATCTCTACCAAAACCCATTTTTAAGTAAGGCATGAGTGTTTTAGGTAATTTGCCCACACTGATAATGAATTCAAATGGGGAAGACCAAGTTACTTACAATCTTCTCTTTCCATTTTATTTATTTATTTTTTTGACTAGTTTATTTGTAATGATAGACTCTTTCTATTCCATTTTTTCTTTTACTTCCTCTTCCATCTTTGGACATTTAAAATCAACTTCTTTCTGTTGAAAAATATCTGACTTTTGACTGCCTGAGTTTAAAAAAATTTTTTTATTATAGTTGATTTACAGTGTTTTGTCAATTTCTGTTGTACAGCAAAGTGATCCAATTATACATATATATATACACATTCTTTTTCTTACGTTATCCTCTATCATGTTCTTTCACAAGGACTTGACTATAGTTCCCTGCGCTATACAGCAGAACCTCACTGCTCATCCATTCCAAATGCAGTAGTTTGTATCTATAAACTCTAAACTCCCAGTCCATCCCTCTCCGTCCCTGACTGCTTGAGTTTTATTGGCTTAATATTTTGGAGCATCAGAAGCCCAAGTTGGCTTTTATTTCTCTGTGGGCTGCCATTTATAGTTTGTACTCAGGACAGCCCAAATTGCTCAGCTGCTTATCACTCCTCTCACCTTGTGGTTGTCACTGGTGGTGTGTGTATCAGAATCACACGTAAACACACACTTGTGTACACACACACACACACACACACAGGACTACCTCGTCCCCAATGTTTGATACAACTTTGGGTTGAGTAGGATAAAGGGGCTTGGAGAGCAGCCAGGACGTGTAAGATAAAATGTAGTCGGATATACAGATCACTCCTTGTAAACCATAGGCTCATTAATGACTCATTAACACATTTTCTGGAATGAAAGCAGTGAATTTCTCAATCTGTAGGATAAATATTCATTTTATTTTCTAGTATCCTAAATATGATAGTAAACTTAATTTCTTATCAAAATGATCTAGAAAACCTTCATCCATATCAGCATTAGAGCAAAACTTATGAGTTGACAAAGGGTGCAATAGTGCATGAGTTGTAACATATCATTTGTACTGTGTACACCACCTAATTGTTCTACACAGACTGAAAATCAGAATTATGAATAGGAGTTCCTGTCATGGCAGTGGTTAATGAACATGACTAGTATCCATGAGGATGTGGGTTCGATCCCTGGCCTTGCTCAGTGGGTTAAGGATCTGGCGTTGCTATGGCTGTGGTATAGGCCAGCAGCTACAGCTCTGATTAGACCCCTAGCCTGGGAACCTCCATATGACAAGGCAAAAAAAGAAAAGAAGAATTATGACTAAAGAACCTCAGGCTTCTAGAAGGCTGAAAGCTTCTAGCTGTAATTCAAATAGGATTTACATCACCTTAAAAAAGATGCCACTGCTTTCCTAATGAAAGCTACTGGTGGTGCAGGCTAGTGCCTGGGATGTGGGTGGGGGGCAAGTTGGGCCTGGTCTCTAATGTGGTCTAAATGCATCTCTAGCTGGTACTTCCTATATATGTTTACCTTTATCTGAAAGAAAGAATGTTTCCAATATTTACTGTACAGATTGAATCCCTGTAGTCACTTAGTGCCTGTTATGTGGCTACATGTTATGTATGATAGTTGAGGTTACTGACGACGAGTAGAAGTTCTTCAATACAAGGGCATTGATGGTGCCCCTCACTCTTTTTTGGTTTCTGCCTAATGTGATTTATTGCAACTTACCTTTGAATTGTAAATGGATTTTGAATTATTATTCAGTATTAACCAAATTAACCCTCTAAAATTGACCTAAACCTTCATTATTAAGAAACTGACTGAAGGTGATACTAATGTCAAAAGACAAGTGAACAGGAGTTCCCATCATGGCTCAGTGGTTAACGAATCCGACTTGGAACCATGAGGTTGCGGGTTCGATCCCTGGCCTTGCTCAGTGGGTTAAGGATCCGGCGTTGCCGTGAGCTGTGGTGTAGGTTGCAGATGCGGCTCGGATCCTGCGTTGCTGTGGCTGTGGCTGTGGTGAAAGCCAGCAGCTACAGCTCCTGTTAGACCCCTAGCCTGAGAACCTCCATATGCCGTGGTGCAGCCCTAGATAAGGCAAAAAAGACAAAAAAAAAAAAAAAAGGGCAAGTGAACAATAAGAAAGTGACAGAAGTGAAATTCTGCTTCAGGGCAAATTTTTTTCACCTATCTTTAAATAAAAAATAGTGACTATTTAACCATCTCTTATAAGAACATTGGCCAGGAGTTCCCTTCGTGGCTCAGTGGTTAATGAATCTAAGAACCATGAGGTTGCGGGTGCGATCCCTGGCCTTGCTCAGTGGGTTAAGGATCCGGCGTTGCCGTGAGCTGTGGTGTAGGTTGCAGACGCGGCTCGGATCCCGCGTTGCTGTGGCTGTGGCGAAGGCCAGCGGCTACAGCTCCTGTTAGACCCCTAGCCTGGGAACCTCCATATGCCGTGGGTGCGGTTCTACATAAAGGCAAAAAGACAAAAAAAAAAAAAAAAAAAGAATATTGGCCAAAAAACTTTAGTATCAGGAAGACTGTTTGTAATATGGATTTATACTCAACTGTTAAGGGTGAACTTATACTTTAAGTGTGTATTGTACCTTGATATATTAATGGTTGTAGTACATGTGTATAATTTATAAATGGGATTACACTAGGAAATTTCTCTTTTAGTCATCTAAAAATTTTGGAAATCATTATTCTAGATTAGAGAATGTATTTTGCCAGTTGAGCCCAGTCTCAGGACTAGAGCCAGCAGACAAAAGTGATAACCTAAGTTGTTTATTGAAATAGCCAGACCCTGGAAATTCCCTGTTATGGCTCAGTGGAAAAAAATCCGACTGGTATCACGAGGATGTAGGTTTGATCCCTGGCCTCGCTTACAGGGTCAGGAATCCATCATTGCTGTGAGCTGCGGTGTAGGTCACAGACCCAGCTCAGATCCTGCATTGCTGTGGTGTAGGCCAGCAGCTATAGCTCCGATTTGACCCCTAGCCTGGGAACTTCCATATGCCATGGGTGTGGCCCTAAAAAAAAAAAAAACAGCAAAAAAACAAAAAAGGGAGAAAGAAATAGCCAAACCCTGTTTATGGGTTGTATAGATTTCACTCCAAGCTCAGGCAACCCCATTTTTATCTTTCCAGACCTTTAAAGCTTGTGTAGGATAGATCGTATGTTAGCACTTCATTTCCTCCAACACGAAGATTCAGCATGGCCTCTGAGCTTCTTGCTCTGGTATCTGACCTCTCTCACTCATACTTTGTTTGCTTTTCTCACCTTATGCCCGACCCTCCCAGACAGGGGGAAGCTTCCCTTCATGGCCATGCTTCGGAATCTGTGCAACCTGCTTCGGGTTGGGATCAGCGACTTCCACCACGAGCTTGTGCTCCAGAGACTCCAGCAGGCTGTACGTGTGAGGGGGTTAGGGAGGCAGGCTTCTCCTGGTGGTTGGGGAAGGTCGTGGCCACCAGGCCATTTCCACATGGGCTGTGAACAGGTGTGGAGGTACAGATGGGTTGGGGGAAACGGATCTGGGGGTTCATCATCCCTTTGAGAGCTTGGAGTATAAGAACTTTCCTTTTTGTTTTCTGAAATCATTTCTGTGATGTAACTAACTTCAGAGAATCTGATATAAAAGAAACAGAACATCTGTTCCTCTCCTTTCTTTACCTCTTTTCATATTCTCATGTGACGTCTTTCTTTATACTTCTCCACTTTTCTCCAATATCCATTTTGCTCTTCTTCACTTTCCCACAGATCTAATAGAGTGGTTATCTCATCTTCTTGGTCCCTGAAGCCCCAATACCTCCCTGGTCCTCTGCTCATGAGCCCTCCCTTGCTTTCCAGAGGTCAGTGATCCACAGTCGACAGTTTCCATTCAGATTCCTTAATGCTCATGATTCCATCAATGACCTTGAGGCTCAACTTGAAAAGAAAGGTATTATCTCTCTTTGTCCAACTCTTGTTTGTCTCTCATGTCTGAGAATAGATGAGATTGGAGTCCCTGTCATGGCTCAGTGGTGACAAACCCAACTAGTATCCATGAGGACTCGGGTCTGATCCCTGGCCTCACTCTGTGGATTAAGGACCTGGCATTGCTGTGAGCTGTGGTGTAGGTCACAGACACGGCTTAGGTCTGGTGTTGCTGTGGCTGTGGTGTCGGCTGGCAGCTGCAGCTCCAATTCAACCCCTAGCCTGGGAACTTCCATATGCCATGGGTGTGGCCCTGAAAAAAAAAAATTAATAGATGAGACAGCAGCACTGGGATTTTACAGCCTTTTGCCTTCCAGTCTCAGGGTATGGGGTGGCTAGAGGTCAGACACTGGCCAACTCCAGGACAGGTTTGGGAGGACAGGGTGAGGGAATAGAAGCTCCTGATTCAGAGACTTACTTGTTGCCACACAGCATTGCCATTTCCTTCCAACACAAAACTGATAAAGCGGATAATAATTAAAAACACAAGACATGGTAAGAAGTTTGCCAGTTACTGGCAGTCTTGCAAACCAAATCGTCGGGAGCTTCGGGCAGCAATGATGATCCCTCTGATTTATGAGCAGCTCAAGCGGACGAAGCTGAAAATACACAAGGCCAGGTGTGTGTGTGAGTGTGTGCTATCTGGGAGTAAAGGGTGGGCAAGAGGCACCCTGAAAGGGCAGGGGAGCCATCTGGAAACCCCAGCTTTTATTCTCTAAAGGCATGCTGGTTGGTCATCCCGGTGGCTGAGACTTGCCCGGTTCCGGTCGTGTCCCGCACAGCAAACCCTGTCTTTAACATTGTCCTCTAGTTTCTAGAGACATGGGACGAATTCTATATTTGGGCCTCCACTCTGTTATCTGTGATTTTTTTTTAATGGTTTCCATGGATTCTATCAGCCTCCGTAGCATAAAAGTGCGTTTAATGCGTGAATCAGCCCATGTATTCCTCTTAGTGCGCGAGTAGTGCCTCTCTGCTTATGCTCTAGTTTGCACTTTTTTTTTTTGTTTGTTGGTTTTTTTTTTGTTTTTGTCTTTTTGCCTTATCTAGGGCCGTACCCACGGCATATGGAGGTCCAGGCTAGGGGTCTAACAGGAGCTGTAGCTGCCGGCCTTCGCCACAGCCACAGCAACGCGGGATCCAAGCCGCATCTGCGACCTACACCACAACTCACGGCAACGCCGGATCCTTAACCCACTGAGCAAGGCCAGGGATCGAACCCGCAACCTCATGGTTCCTAGTCGGATTTGTTAAGCACTGAGCCACGATGGGAACTCCTATTTGCACTTTTCTTTTAATTCTCTGTGATATCTGTTTGTTTTTCTTTTTGTTTCCCTTTGTGTGTGTTTTCTGCCCCATTCACTTTCCTTTTTTTTTGACCCATATTAAAGATAGTTATCATCTAGCAGATTTAAAGATGGGCATAAAACCTGTTCAGAAAGCTTGATGAAGTCCCAGCATTTGATGCTTTTACAATATCTTCATTCATTTCTTTCAAGACACATGCAGGGATTATCTAACCTTCTAGTAGGACTTGTTGGCTAGGACTCACCTGAATCAGTGAATCAGTGGCTGAACACACAGGGCCATGAAAGAATTCAGCTGAGGGTGCAGTCCAAAAGGTATGTCTTCTCTGGCCAGTTGTGTAGCCACTAGCCACATGTGCCTGTTAAACACTTGAAATGTGGCTAATGGAAACTGAGATGTGCTGATTTTGAGGACAGTGTGGAGAAGGATGTAAATTATCTCTTTTGTAATTTTTGTATTAATTACATGTTGAAATGAAAATATTTACATATATATGGCTAAGTTAAATGTAATATTAAATTAGTGTTTCCAGTTTCCTTTTACTTTTTAAAATGCCACTGCTAGAAAAATTTAAATTACATGCACAATTTAAATTTAATTTCATTAGCTGTAATTTAATTCTCTTGGATAGCACTGGTAGAGACTACCGAATTCTCTAGATTAAAAAAATTAGGGGGAGTTCCCGTCGTGGCACAGCAGTTAACGAATCAGACTACGAACCATGATGTTGCAGGTTCGATCCCTGGCATCGCTCAGTGGGTTAAGGATCCGGCGTTTCCGTGGGCTGTGGTGTAGGTCGCAGACACGGCTCGGATCTGGTGTTGCTGTGGCTCTGGTGTAGGCTGGCAGCTACAGCTCCAATTAGACCCCTAGCCTGGGAACCTCCATATGCTTCTTTTTTTTTTTTTTTTGATCACACCCGCAGTGTGCAGAAATTCCTGGGCCAGGGATAGAACCTGCACCACAGCAGTGACCTGAGCCACAGCAGTGACAATGCCTGGTCCTTAAAACACTATGCCACAAGGGAACTCCAGCATTTGTTCTTTATATTACAGTTTAAAAATAGGTAGCAGTTAAATCTTGCCCCACAAGGAAGATATGGATTAATTTGGTGAGATGGCAAGCCATTTCAGAGAGTGGGTCTACAAATGATTTCTCTTCTGCCATGAGAATGAATTAGGAGAGTCCTGTAGAATTGGGCCCAAGGCAAGTTCTGTCCCTGTTTTCTCTACCGACACTGGAGACAGGCTGTGGAGGAGGAGAAGACTTAATACTTGAGTGGCAAGTATTCCCATCTTTTTCAAAGTGGCAAACAGAGAAGCCCCTGAACCCTCTGTCTGTTTCTTTCCTGCCTGCAGACAGTGGAAATGTGACCGTGACATGCTGGCTCGATATCGACAGGCCCTGGAGACAGCTGTGAACCTCTCCGTCAAACACAGCCTGCCCCCGCTGCCAGGCCGCACCCTCGTGGTCTATCTGACAGATGCTAATGCAGACAGGATCTTTCCCAAGAGCAACCCGCAAGGGGTAAAAGAATAAAAAGATGACGGGTGGTTGGTAGGCTGCTGGGGATCCTGAGAGGCGTCCCATTCCCAGACCTGGTTCCCCCAAGCAAGTACTCAGGACTGACAGAAAGGACATGCACTTGCTTCCCAGTGTCAGAACTTGGTTCCTAGGAACAATTCCTAGAATACGGTCCCAGGCCTGTTCATGGATAACACTAACCTTTCACATTTGGCTGGTCCTACATTTCTGTCACCAAAGTATGTATTACTTTCACCTCCTTCCATCCCATTGTTGAATTTGGGCAGGGATCCTAGCCCTTCTCCACCTTCCTCCCCAGTTGGCCCCCTTTCTAGGGGCTGCTAAAACTGTCCTTTCTGAACTGGGGATTTTGTCCACGTTTCCCCAACCAGTGGAGATGTTTAGCCTCCAAAGCTGGATGGGCAAGGGTGGTTTCTGGAATAAGGGAGCTTTATTTCACCCTGACGCTTGTTCATTCAGCCCCCTCTGAACTATGTGCTGCTGTTGATTGGAATGATGATGGCTCGGACGGAGCAGGTGGATCTCCTGTTGTGTGGAAGAGGCACTGTCAAGACTCCTGTGATTAATGCAGAGCAAGGTATCCTGAAGATGGCCACCGAACTCCAAGCTCAAGTCCAGGTCAGACACCCTCCCCCACCTTGCAAAAATACAGGAGTAGACAGAGGCCTGGGAGCAGCCTAACTAGTCAGGAAAGGCATGGATGTACTCTGCTCTGAAGATTTCCTGAGCAGACTGTAGTGTTTGTTGTTTACCGACCATCTCCCATGCAGCCACATGACATGAGCCTCTTTCTTTTAGGAGCTGGATGAAAAGTTGGATGAGTGCTCCCTTCCTACTTTGGGGGAGCACTTGCTGTCCCTGGCTACCCAAAGGGTCCCTGTGAGTACTGCCGAGTCCCTGAGAAAACCTCCCCTTACCCACATTTTCATCCACAGCAATGTACGTCATTTCTCAAAGCTTTCTTGCAAGCTGTGTCTAATACCCTACAGGCTGCAGCCTCAGACTGTGGCATGCTGGTAAATATTTCACAACCAGCAATCTGGAAAAGTAAGTCCTGGTTAATATCATTTTCTAATTTCCATAGTGTAAATACTCCTTTAATGGCAGATTTCAAGCTGCCAACATGCTGTCAGTGACACAGAATTGGGAAGAGGTACCTCAGTAGCACATTTATGTATAGTATTTCCACAATATAGGTGAAGTAGATATAAATAAGGTCAAGAGTAGGTAATGGTGAGATGTAGGAAAATAGGAAGGGATGATTTTCTAGTATTTATTACCTTTGTTTTTAACATAATTTATTCAATTGTAAGCTTATACAACTTATTTTTTATTTATTTATTTTTTTCTGGCCGCTCTGTGGCACCTGGAGTTCCCAAGCCAGGGATCAGATCTGAGCTGCAGTTGCTGCGGCACCGCCCGATCCCCAGCCTGCTCTGCAGGGCCGGGATAGAACCTGCATCCCAGTGCTCCCGAGAATCCATCGGTCCCTTTGCACCATAGCAGGAACTCCAAGCTTACACAATTTAATATTTAATGATGGCTATGTTTAACAGCTGGCTCACAGAATTCCTAATAGTTTGAGAGTCAGCTCTTGTGAGCCTGAATGAGCCAGCTACACAGTGCCCCTAACCCAAGATCTGCTTAAGTTTTTACTTTTACTTAAAAATTTTAATAGAAGTTTTAAAGGTTATTTTCCATTTAGTTATTAAAAAATATTGGCTATATTCCTCATGTTGTATATTACATTCTTGAGCCTATCTTATACTCAGTAGTTTGTACCAGCCACTCCACCACCTCGTATTGCCCCTCCCCTCTGGTAACCACTAATTCTTCTCTGTATCTGGAAGCCTGCTTCTTTTTTGTTGTATTCATTTGTTTGTTGTATTTTTTAGATTCCACATATACGTGATATCATACAGTATTTGTCTTTTTATGTTTGAGCTTATTTCACTTAGCATAATGCCATCCAAGTCTACTCGTGTTGTAACAAATGGCAAAATTTCATTCTTTTTTATGACTGAGTAGTATTCCATTATATGTATATATGTGTGTGTGTAGAAATATATATATATATATATATATATATATATATATATATATATATATATCTCACATCTTTTTTTTTTTTATGGCCATACCTGCAGCATATGGAAGTTCCTGGGCCAGGAATTGAATCTAAGCTGCAGTTGGGACCTATGCCACAGCAGCACTGTATCCTTTAAACCACTGCACTGGGCCAAGGAATGAACCCGTGCTTCTGCAGCAACCTGAGCGACTGCAGTCAGATTCTTAACCCACTGTGCCACAGCAGCAACTCCTACCACATCTTCTTTAATCCATTCATCTGTTGATGGGCACTTAGATTGCTTTCATACCTTGGCAACCCCAAACTCCACTTTGATGCCCCACAAGTCGGGTGTAGTGGCTTTTCCTACCCTACTTGCTCTCAGGAAAGGCATTTCCACCTCCCTCACTCAGCATTCTCCTAGCTCCCCAGTCCTCAGAGATCTTGTCTCTTGTTGTCCTGAGCTCTTTGGCACCTCTGCTCTCCCTCTGTTCCCAGTCTCATCCTCTCCCCTTTCATCTTACAGGTGGACAGGGTCATCTTCTTTGGCCAAAGTACAAATGATAAGCTGATAAATGCAGCGAAACAGCTTTTCTGGCAGCACGTGAATCCCAAGTGCCTTTTTGTCGGTGTTCTCCTGAGAAAGACAGGTTACCTGTAAGGGAGCTCACATTCCTTTCCCAGGGCCAGCATATAGTGACCCATATTTCCTGCCTACTTCTACAAAAGCTTGGGGTATCCCTACTGTTTTTTGCCTACCCTTACTCCCACTTTCCAGGCTCCTCCCCACTTCTCCCTTCTTTCCTTTATTTCACTTCATGTGCTAGAACCTCCTCTGCAGTCTTCAGACTGGCTCCATACCTCTTTGTGATATTCCATCCCAGTCCCAGCCTAGTACGGAACCCTACTGAAAGTGCATAGGTTGGGTGGGTCCACCCTAGGGTGTTAGGGGGCAGTGACTCTGTTCTCGGTACTGTTTATGACTACTAGCGGCTGCTTCTTCCTTTGCCAGGTACACAGATTTGAATCCCAATGACGTGACACTCTTAGGCTGTACTGATGGGATACTGAGGTGAGTATGGGATGGATGCTGAAGAGGTCGGGGGCTTTGTCAGAACATCTTTTAGAGATCATCTCTGGCCTCTGCTCCATTCCGTTCCTTTTTAAAGCAAGACAAAAATTTTTCCTCTTTTACATGTGGTAGGCATGGCAACAGCACAGTATTATAGCGACTTGGGCATCTTCTCTCTGTTGCTCGTATTCCATCCTCAAACATTCTGCTTCCACCTTATAGTTCAAGGTGGCTGCTCCAGTACCAGGCATCATTTTTTGTATTACATCTAGTAGGAAAGGAGAAAAGGGTACACGGGAGACTGTAATGTTTGCTTTTACGGGAACAACTCAAGAGTTGGTCATATCAGTTGTATTCATTCTCCATGGCATCTGTTCCATCCCATTTCAGAGGAAATCCCGTGTTAATTTATTTATGCCAAATATGCGGAAGACTTTTTTTTTCTTTTTGCTTTATCTAGGGCCGCACCCACGGCATATGGAGGTTCCCAGGCTAGGGGTCTAACAGGAGCTGTAGCTGCCGGCCTTTGCCACAGCCACAGCAACGCAGGATCTGAGTCGCGTCTGCAACCTACACCACAGCTCACGGCAACGCCGGATCCTTAACCCACTGAGCAAGGCCAGGGATCGAACCCACAACCTCATGGTTCCTAGTGGGATTCGTTAACCACTGAGCCACGATGGGAACTGTGCAGAAGTCTTTTTACTTTATTTTTCTCTCCACCACAAGGCTTCCCATTTAATTCTTTTGTCCCTTGCCTTTTCCTTTGGATGGCACTTAATCCCCACTCCCCCAAGTCCCATTAGGAAGGTTTATACACTTTCCTCCTTATCCACGGAGCTTTCATGGCTGGTACATTGCTGATCAAGACCTGACTGGAATGACCTTCATCTTTACGCCTTCTTTTAGCCCAGTTACCTGAGGCCCAACAGAAAGCCTGTGATAACCATGAATACAGCAGAAGGGTCTATAACTGTGTTTCTTCTCTGTTCCATCATTCCTGTGGTTCTGCTCCATCACCTTTTTAAAGTCTACATTTATTGTTTATGAATTTTTTTCTTTTGTGTTTTTAAGGCTGCACCTGCAGCATATGGAGGTTCCCAGGCTAGGGGTTGAATCAGAGCTACAGCTGCTGGCCTATGCCACAGCCACAGCAATGCCAGATCCAAGCCGAGTCTGCGACCTACACCACAGCTCACAGCAACGCCAGATCCTTAGCTCGCTGAGCAAGGCGAGGGATCGAACCTGCATCCTCATGGATGGTAGTCAGATTTGTTAACTGCTGAGCCACAATGGGAACTCCTATGGTTATTTTCTTGAGGTCCAGTTAACTGGGTGACCTACTCTAGCCATACCTTTGTCCCCTGCCCTCTTAGAAGGTCTTCCTGATTCTCTGTTATTTCACTCTCGTTTATTTTGTTGTTCTTTATGTCAGGTTCATCGCAGAACGTGGGGCCTCCCGCCTGTTAGAACATGTAGGCCAAATGGATAAAATATTCAAGATTCCACCACCCTCAGGAAAGACAGGGGTCCAGTTTCTCCAGCCACTGGAAGAGAATACTCCAAGCCCCTTGGCTCCGATTTCCCAGCTTGGGTCAGTCTGTGTTTTATGCCTTTGTGAATTGGGAGGGGCTTCAGGCAAAACCTAGAGAAACAGGTGACTGTAGTTCTGGCTTTTGGGATGCTGCTTGTTCTAGTTGCTGAGGCCTGCTTCCTCTTTGCCAGGCCAGGGTTTCTCTAACGCAGATGGTGAGCACACCCCTTTCTCTACTAGGAAAAGGGAGTTAGAATGTGAGGCGGGCAGCAGGCACTGTGGATGTAGAGCTAGGGCTCAGGCAGAGGGCTGAAGGGCACAGGCTCTGGCTTTCCCATCCTGGCTTTGCCAACTAGGAGCTTAAAACTTAGGCGAATTGCTGGATGTCTTAAGCTGTAGTTCCTTGATCAGTAAAATGGAGATTAGGATTGTGCTAACCTCACAGTGTTGTCATGAGTATTTCATGGGCAGAGTAGGTGCATAATAATTATTGCTGACACAGGAGAGGCGCTTGAGAAATGGCAAGTGGGGTTTAATTTCCAGTCTCTGCAGCCGAGGTCCCAAGCAGGTTATTCTCCCAGAGTGGCTGTTGTACCTGGCTGTCGGTGCTGAGGGGTGGTCACAGCCGTCTCTGGAGCTGGGCTGTGGGGCTGATCCCGGGCTTACCTGCAGATGGCGTAGCGTCCGGCTCTTCATTTCCTCCACTTTCCGGGACATGCATGGGGAGCGGGACCTGCTGCTGAGGTCCCTGCTGCCAGCACTGCAGGCCCGAGCGGCCCCCCACTGCATCAGCCTTCACGCCATCGACCTGCGCTGGGGCGTCACCGAGGAGGAGACCCGTCGGAACAGGTGTGGGGGCCACAGAGAGGAGCGGCTGGGTCGGTGACGAGGGGCTTGAGTGGTGGGCCTGATGTGGGCAGGGTCGGGGCTGCAGGGACTGCTGAGGGCTCAGGCAGGGGTTGCTCCCTGGATGCCATCGTTATGAGCCGGGGCCACATCTCCCTGACGCGGTGCTCCCGTAACTATCCTGCAGACAACTGGAAGTGTGCCTTGGGGAGGTGGAGAACTCGCATCTGTTTGTGGGGATCCTGGGCTCCCGCTATGGCTATGTGCCCCCCAACTACAGTCTCCCGGACCATCCTCACTTCCGCTGGGTAAGGCAGACGAGGTTCGGGGTCTGCGGAGGAAAGAAAGGTTGACGCGGGGGCAGGCGAGGCCACGGTGTGTCTAGAACCCTGGGACTCTGAGTCCAGGGTCCTTGAGTCCTGAAGTGGAATACAGACAGAAGGTTCTTTCTGTGAGTGACCAAGTCCTAGATGAGGCAATACCTTTGAGAAGTTCCTCTGGGTTGGCCATGGGATGCGAGAGATAAGCAGTACGTCTCTAGGTTTTGCCATTAGACAAGAGCTGGGTTCTGATCTTCCTTGTGTCACGGTGTGGCTTTGTGGAAAATGGTTTATTCTAATCTAGGCTCCACTTCATATGTGTATATATATATATTTTTGTCTTTTGTCGTTTTTAGGGCCACACTCGCGGCACATGGAGGTTCCCGGGCTGGAGGTCTAATCGGAGCTGTGGTGTAGGCTGGCGGCTACAGCTCTGGAGTCCCAGCAACACGGGATCCGAGCTGCGTCTGCAACCTACACCACAGCTCACGGCAGCGCCAGATCCTTAACCCACTGAGTGAAGCCAGGGATCGAACCCGCAACCTCATGGTTCCTAGTCAGATCATTTCCATTGTGCCACCACGGGAACTTCATATATTAAAGAGTAACAGTAACGTCTCCATTGCAGAGTTATTATGGGAATTAGAAGTCTGTTTTAAAAACATGACAACACGTGACAGACATTCAAATGTTAGCCATTTCCTGTACTTATTGGCTTGTGTCTGCAGGGAGAGAGGAACATTACTGAGATGAAGGGGCCCTGGGATCTTGGCAGGTCTCACAGGAGGGGTTAGTGTGACCAGGACTGAACCCTAGTGCCCTCCGCCCTCTCCCTGCAGGCCCAGCAGTACCCCTCAGGTCGCTCTGTGACAGAGATGGAGGTGATGCAGTTCCTGAACCGGGGCCTCCGCCTGCAGCCCTCTGCCCAGCCTCTAATCTACTTCCGGGATTCTAGCTTCCTCAGGTACTTTCTGTTGCCTCCAGGCCTCTGTCACCGTGGAAGGCCAGGCAGTGTCTTCTCTCCCCAACATTCAGAGTATGAAAGGGCGTCCTCAGAGAGAGAAACAGGGATCAGAGAGCTTGCTTTGCAGCACCGAAGCAGCCTTGCAGCTGAAGTCAGGAGCTTTAGGGAACCACAGCCAGGTCTGGTGGTTGGCGGTGGAGAGAGGCTGGGGTCTGATTCCAGCCCCATTTGGGGGGTATCTTTGGTGGTCAGCTCTGTGCCAGATGCCTGGAAACCTGACTTCATTTCTGAGTCTGAAGAGGCCGCACATCGGATCTCAGAACTAAAGAGCTACCTGCACAGACAGAAAGGGATTACCTGTCGCAGGTGAGCTGGGAGAGGTAGAGAGCGCCTGCCCGGAGAGACGTGAGTGGGGCCTGCTCTGACCCTGCTTGTGCTCTCCTTGCCCACAGATACTGCTGCGAGTGGGGCGGTGTGGCAGCTGGCCGGCCCTATGTTGGGGGACTGGAGGAGTTTGGGCAGCTGGTTCTGCAGGATGTGTGGAATATGATCCAGAAGCTTTACCTGCAGGTCAGCGGGAGTGCTGGTGGCCAGGGGAGTGGAGAGGAGGTGGGGTGGTCCGGGGTAGTCCTGGGTGGGAAGTAATTTGGTGGGGGCCCTGTGAGTTTTAGGCCTGGGGTTCTGGGGAGCATGGAAACATAGATAGTCACTGTCCCATGTGCCCTCAGCCCGGGGCCCAGCCGGAGCAACCAGCATCCATCCTGGATGATGACTTGGTCCAAGCTACCTTCCAGCAGCTGCAGAACCCACCGAGTTCTGCCCGACCCCGCCTTCTTCAAGACACAGTGCGACAGCTGATGCAGCCCCAGGGGAGGCTGAGCGTGGTGACCGGGCAGTCGGGACAGGGCAAGACCGCCTTCCTGGTACAGAGTCTCAGAGGCCTGGGCAGGAGGGAGGAAAGGAGGGCTACGGGAGCTCAGAAGGGCTACGGAGTAGGGCACAGGGAGCTTGTACATGTGAAATGTGCCCATGTTTTCTGTTTCCTTCCCATGCAGGCCTCCCTCGTGTCAGCCCTGCAGGTGTCCGATGGGGCCACAGTGACCCCCTTAGTCTTCTTCCACTTCTCAGGGGCCCGCCCCGACCAGGGTCTTGCCCTCATCCTGCTCAGACGCCTCTGTGCCTACCTGCACGGCCAACTGCAAGAGCCAAGTGCCCTCCCCAGCACCTACCGGTGTGTCCCCTGCCCGGCACCCGGCTCAGCCTTGATACCTCATGCCGCCACCCCTGCTGACCCTGGTCCTTCCCCTCCATACGCAGGAGCCTGGTGTGGGAACTGCAGCAGAGGCTGCTGCCCAAGACTGCTCAGTCCCTGAAACCCGGCCAGCCTCTGGTGCTGATCGTCGATGGGGCTGACAGGTTGGTTGACCAACAGGGGCGCCTGATCTCAGACTGGATCCCAAAGACCCTTCCCCGGGTGAGTGTGAGCAGGAGGTAGGGAACCGGGTGGGGGCCTCCTCATCAGTGCTCTCATCCTTTTCGTTTTGTGTCTCTACCCTGTTGCCCAAACCACAGAGGGTGCACCTGGTGCTGAGCGTGTCTAGTGATTCAGGCCTGGGGGAGACCCTTGAACAGAGCCAGGGTGCCCGTGTGGTGGCTTTGGGGCCACTGGAGCCATCAGCCCGGGCCCGGCTGGTGCGAGAGGAGCTGGCTCTGTACGGGAAGCGGTTGGAAGAGTCACCGTTTAACAACCAGGTGGGGTCCAGACTAGGGCTGGTGGGTGTGTGGTGTGAATCTGGGAGCTGTGAGGACCCTGGCTGCTGAAGCTACCAGCTCCTTCATTTTCTCGAGACTCTGTGCTAGGGGAAGTTGTTACTGACTGCCATTCCTTCTAATATCACCCAGCCCTTTCCCCGTGGTGAATGGCCTCTCCAGGGCCTATCTGGGTGAGGGGAGGAGAGAGCCATGGTTATCCGGGAGGGGGGGGGGCTGGGCCATGAGGGTTTCCCTGAGAGCGGGGCTTACTGGGCGGAGCAGTGTAGGGCAGGGATGGATGTGTCTTGAGGCGATGCCATGGGTCTCTCCCCTGTCGGGGGCTTTCGGAGGAGAGCTGCCGTGCAGTGGGTTTGTTGCCAGGGTGGTGGGCGTGGGGGTGGATGGCTCTGGCTGTGGGCAGGCCCTCTGGTCCTTGCACTGAATCCTGAGTCTCATCAGATGCAGCTGCTGCTGGTGAAACGGGGGTCAGCCCAGCCTCTCTACCTGCGCTTGGTCACCGATCACCTAAGACTCTTCACGCTCTATGAGCAGGTCAGTTGGGGATGTGAACCGTCACTCCTCATCTTCTAAATCCTAATCCCACTTCCCATTCTCCATTCAGCATCTTTCATCTTCCTCCCCCACCTTCTCCCACCCTCATCTTTTGATATCTTGTGATCCCCCATTCCCCGTCCTTACCCCCAACCCCACCTCTCTCCCACCTGCATTTCTCTTTCCTTTTCATCCCTTCCCACTTTCTTCTACTGCCTTCTCCCCTACTCACAACCAAAGCTGCCTCTCCCGCTTCCACCACTGACCGAGGTCCCTCCCCCTCCTCTCCCAGGTATCTGAGAGACTCCGGACGCTGCCCGCCACCGTGCCCCTGCTGCTGCAGTACATCCTGGGCACCCTGGAGCAAGAGCATGGCCCCGATGTCCTTCCCCAAGTCTTGGCCACTCTTGAGGTCACACGGAGCGGTCAGTGTTTTGGAGTGGGCTCAGGGGTTGGATGATCTTGGTTTGGGTGGGGTCTTAGCAAGCAGTGCAGGGAGCGACCAGGTGTCATGGGGATGCGTATGCTGTGTGGTTTAGGAACTCAGAGAGCTTGGGTTTTCAGGTCTGACTGTGGACCAGTTGCATGGGGTGCTGAGTGCGTGGCGGACACTTCCCAGGGAGACCAAGACCTGGGAAGGAGCAGTGGCTGCTGGTAACAGCAGGGACCCGTACCCCATGGGCCCGTTTGCCTACCTCGTCCAGAGTCTGCGCAGGTACAGGTGCCCCCAGCTGAGCTCCCACTGACCTCCTGCGCCTCCCTGTTTTCGAGTCAGGGCCCCACTTGATCTCTTTTCATCCTGCCCTTCCCTCAGGATAGCCCCTGACACCTGTCTCCCAGGCCCTGAATGGCCGTCACTCACGTTGCCACTGTTTGAGGTGGGAATGGGAAGCCACAGCTTTGCTGGGATGCTCACTGACAGGCCTCCTCCCTCTTCTTTCCTGCCTTCTTTTCCTCCCGTGGGGTCAGTTTGCTAGGAGAGGGCCCTCTCGAGCGCCCTGGTGCCCGGCTTTGCCTCCATGAGGGGCCCCTGAGAACGGCTGCCTCGTGTCGCTATAGGAAGAGGACAGAGCTGGAGAAGATGGCACACCTCCTCATCGCAGGTGACTGCAGCCTGGTTAACCCTCACGGTGCTGAGTGTGGGGCCTGGTGCTCCCCATCGGCTGGCCCCTCGTCTGCTACCCTGGTGGGTGGTTGGCTCTTGCCGTAGCCCGAGGGATGTGATCTTTGGTGATGCTTCAGGGCTGAGCCCGTCTCTGTCTGTTCCTCTGACCCACACCTGCAGCTCAGCTCTGGAAGACATGTGACCCCGATGCCTCAGGTACCTTCCAAAGTTGCCCTCCTGAGGCTCTGGGAGACCTGCCTCATCACCTGGTTAGTCCCCAGATCCCACCAGCACCTTCTCCCAAGGAACTGCTTTGGCTGTTCTGAGACCCCTCTCTGCCTTGACCACTAGCACCATTCCCACCGCCGTTACCGTCTTCCCAAACTCCCTCTACCTTTCTCCTTTTGGTTTTCCTGCCCTCCTCCTTCAGGTCCTTCATCCCAGCTGCTAAATCTAGTCCTGGCTGTGCAGGCAGGGAACCAGACCAGCTTTATCACATCCCTAATGAACCCAATTTGACTTCTCCAGCTCCAGAGCGGGAACCGTGGCCTTCTTGCAAAATTCCTCACCAGTATCCATGTGGTGGCCGCACACCTGGAACTGGGTCTGGTCCCTCAGCTTCTGGAGGCCCATGCCCTCTATGGTGAGATGAGTAACTGGGTGGCATCTTCTCTGAGCCATGGGCTCCTGGGAGTGTTCATGGGGGACCTGCTCAGAGGAAGGTGTACTGGAGAGAAACTCAGTTAAATTTCTATTCAAAGCCGAAAATGCCAAGAGGGTAAGCAAATGAATCTTAGGAGACCTATTGATTAGATTTCTTAAACCAGAGGTTCTCACACTTTATTTAGTGGGCATAAAAGTGCTTGGGAAACTTTAAATTGCTAATCTCTGGGTCCCCAGATTCTGGTTTCCTAGGTCTGGAGTCGGGCCCAAAGCTTTGTACTTTCATCAGATGTTCCTGATTTGGAACCAGAGGACCACGTTCGAGATTTAGACACATTGTATGATTGACTTGGAGCTGGGGTTAATGGGGGCCCAGGCTGGCTCCCCAGTGTCACTCTTCATCTCTTCTGCAGCTTCCTCGGTCCCTGATGAGGAACAGAAGCTCCCTGAGACTGATGTTGCTGTATTTCACACCTTCCTGAGGGAGCAGGCTCCAGTCCTCAGCCAGTACCCGCTGCTCCTGAACCAGCAGGCAGCCAACCAGCCTCTGGACTCCCCTCTTTGTCGCCAGGCCCCCCAGCTCTCCCAGCGACGGCACCTCCAGCACATGCTACGTTGGCTTAACAAACCCCAGACCCTGGGAGTCCAGCAAAGGTAAAAGCCTTGACCCTAGATGCTGGCAGGCCCATCAAAGAGAAAGCTGTGGCCCTCTCTGGAACTGGAGAATGAGGAACAGACCTGGGTCACCATGGAGGGGGGATTCCGCCACAGAAATAAGGAATGAATTCCTGGTCATGTCCTTCCCCACATTTCTCATTTTCTCCCTTTCTTGCTATTCTTTCTCTAGCTCCAGTGTGTCTCTGGCGGTTTCCTCATCCCCCACAGCCGTGGCCTTCTCCCCCGACGGAAAAAGAGCAGCTGTGGGCACTGCCAACGGCACAGTTTACCTGTTGGACCTGAGAACCTGGCAGGTATGACACTCAAGGCGGGGCCAAGTTTACCCTCAAAAAGCCTCAGGCACTGCCTCGAAGCCCAGAAAAGCCAAAGCCACGTGTTATCACCCTGTTTGATTCATCAACTTTACTCTCCTCACATCAGATTACAAAAGCTTGGTCAAAAAATCAGTTCCGGAGTTCCCTTTATGGCTCAGCGGTTAAGGAACCTGACTAGTGTCCATGAGGACACGGGTTCGATCCCTGGCCTTGCTCTGTGGGTTAAGGATCTGGCGGTGCCATGAGCTGTGGTGTAGGTATAGACACGGCTTGGATCCAGCATTTCTGTGGACGTGGTGTAGGCCGGCGACTACAGCTCCGATTTGACCCCTAGCCTGGGAACTTCCATATGCCATGGGTGCAGCCCTTAAAAAAGCAAAAAAAAAAAAAAAAAAAAAAATCAATCCCACAGCAAATGTTTGCTGTGTACCTTCCGCTCAGTGCATTATACTAAGCACTGCAGGGAACGTGGGATTTAGGACATTGTATTTGCCCATCAAACGGTCAGTTTTGTTTACAAGATAAAAAAGGAACCAAAACATAGCCATGTGACGCAGATAAGCGCATAGAGAGTTGTGCACTTACTGGAGGACACGGGTTGGAGAAGGGCAGGCATTCCGGGCTGAGTGAGGAGCCTGAGCTGAGCCGTGGGGGCAGTGTTTCCTGTCAGTTGCTGGGAAGGACTGCAGCACTGTGCGCTAAGGGAGGGTGCAAGTAGATTAGGCTGGAGAGGTAGGTCCCACAGCCACAGCCGCTCCCCGCTCTTCCACCCGTATCCTCCCCCTCCCGGTGTGTCATGTCATTCCCTCCTCAGACTCATCAGAATCCCATCAAAATCTGTGACCTGGGAATACATATGGGCTTTGAAGGGGGGTCGACGATGTGACCTCACTTGGATCATGAGGTCCCACTTGAACTTGTTTGGCCACACTTGTGGCAAGCAGAGGTTCCAGGGCCAGGGATCAGTCTGTGCCACAGCAGCACCAACACTGGATTCTTAACTGCTAGTCTACCAGGGAACTCCCAGAGCTTTGCACTTTTAACAGGTGTTCCTGCTCTGGGGTCCGAGGGCCAGACTTCGAGACTTGTGCAGGGAATGTGGAGAGCCCTGGGCTCCAGCCCTTCTTGCCATTGCCTCCTTCCTGGTTGGGGCTTGGCATGGCTGCACATGGGGTGATCAAGGGGGTGTCCTGAGTGCATTTCTCTGCTTGCTGTCACAGGAGGAGAGGTCTGTGGTGAGTGGCTGTGACGGGGTCTCCTCTTGTTTGTTCCTCTCGGAAAATGCCCTCTTTCTTACTGCCTTTGATGGGCTCCTGGAGCTCTGGGACCTGCAGCATGGTTGTCGGTAAGAGACCCCCCCACCGCCTGTCTGAGGGAGAGCTCTCCCTGTTTGTTGACACCCGGGGAGGGGGGATTGAGGAGGGAGCCTGTGGCCATGGGGCCCCAGGCCCCTGACCTTGCTTCCTTGGGTAGAGTGCTCCAGACCAAGGCTCACCAGGACCGGATCACTGGCTGCTGCCTGAGTCCAGACCGCCGGCTGCTGGCCACCGTGTGCCTGGGGGGATGCCTGAAGGTAACAGCCAGGGGGCTGCAGTGGTGAAAGTGTGGCAGAGGCTCTGACTGCTGGGCCTGCGGAGGGGACTGGGCAGGGTGGCCCTGGAAGCTCTAGGACTGAGAAGCTCAGGAATCGGGTATTCAGCATCCTGATTCCTCTTTCCTATGTCTGTCCTCCAGCTGTGGGACACAGTCCGCGGGCAGCTAGCCTCCCAGCGCACCTGTCCCAAGCCCCTGAACTGTACCGCTTTCCACCCAGAGGGGCAGGTACTAGCCGTTGGCAGCTGGGCTGGCAGTTTCAGCTTCTTCCAGGTGGATGGGCTCAGAGTCATCAAGGTGAGAAGTGCTGGATAGTCCCGGGGGAGGAAGCCCAGGAGGGTGGCAGTGGAAGCCGAGGCGTGGCAGACATCTGCATCCTGTGTCAGTTTGGGTTTGGGTTGAGAGCAGGCCCTGACATTACAGTTTGTGCCTCCCCACACAGGAACTGGGGGCCCCAGGAGCCTCTGTCCGTACCTTGGCCTTCACTGTGTCTGGTCGGGTTGTAGCTGTGGGCCGGCTGGACGGGATGGTAGAGCTGTGGGCCTGGCAAGAGGGGGCGCGGCTGGCTGCCTTCCCCACCCACTGTGGCTTTGTTGCTGCGGCCCTTTTCCTGCGTGCGGGGTGCCAGTTACTGACGGCCGGAGAGGATGGCAAGGTCAGGTTACCGAGGGCTGGTGGTGGGTTACAAGGAGGGGGCAGCAGTGGTGTGGGAATCTTTGGGTGGGGGTGGGGCCTTGAGGAGGCTGGAGGAGCTTGGCTGGTGCAAGCTACAGGGCGAGGGGCGCGAGTGGGTGCACAGCAGCTGTCAGAGTCAAGTCTCTGGGAGGACTTTAATGGGGGTGATCTTTAAGCCCCTTTCTCGGCCCTCAGGTTCAGGTGTGGTCCGGGTCTCTGGGTCGGCCCCGTGGGTGCCTCGGAACCACCCCCCTCTCTCCTGCCCTCTCTGTGGCTCTCAGCCCAGATGGTGATCGGGTGGCTGTTGGGTACCAAGCAGACGGCATTTGGATCCACAGAATTTCTTCAGGTACCGAAGGGAGAAAGGTTGAAGTGTCTGAGCCTGGAAAGAACCCCACCCCAGTCCCTGCCCCTGCAACCCGGCCCCGTTTCCAAGCATCTTACTCTTTTGTTGTCTCCCATTCTCTAGGTTCCCAGGGCGCTCAATGTCAAGCACTAGACGTGGCAGTGTCTGCACTGGTCTGGCTCAGCCCTAAGATGCTGGTGAGCGGTGCCCAAGATGGGGCCCTGCAGGGCTGGATGCTCAAAGGAAGCTCCCTTCAGTCCCTCTGGTTCTGGTCCAGACCCTGGAAGGCCGTGCTGGGACTGACCACCTCCCAGGAACTCTTGGCTGTTGCTTCAGGTACAGCCAGGTAGTGGGCAGGGTTGTGAGTTTGTGTTCCTTTTAAATATGCTGGTAACTTTCTTCAATTTACATGTACATGGGTGCATGAAAATACACACAGCTGTCTAACTTTTTTTTTAAACAACTTTCAGAGTGCTTTTCAATGCGTTTATCTTATGTAATCAGTCTAGGCCGTTTCTTCTTGTTCCCTATCCCTGATTCTGGGACTTCTTCATAAGCCCTGTAACCTTTTGAGTTTCTGCCCAATGGGAGATCTTGCTCTGTAGAGGGATGAACTTCCTTTAAGAGGAGAGAGGAGGGGAGAGAGAGAGAGAGAGAGAGAGAGCGCTTGAGGTGAAAACACAGAACGGCCTTAGTCCTCTCTAGGTAGGAAGCTTGGCCAGAGTGACACCAGGCACTTTAGAAGAGGCGGGTGTGGAGATGCAGTAGGGACTTAGAGACATCTGCAGACCGGAGCTGGGAGAGCCTGGCATCCCTGTCCTATGTCCTCACATGATGACAGCCCTTGTCCGGGGCCTCCCGGCAGCCTGTGACTCACAGTGTCCCTCCCTTGGAGCTGTGCCCTCGGACCTCACCCTCAGCCCCTCCCAGGCCTGTGTGACTTATCCTTTCAGGGGATCTTCCTCTCACCCTGTTTCCAATGCAGAGGACTTCACGGTGCGGCTGTGGCCAAGGCAGTTGCTGACACTGCCCCAGAAGACAGAAGACTTTCCCTGTGGCACAGAGCTCCGGGGACATGAGGGCCCCGTAAGCTGCTGCAGCTTCAGCACTGATGGATGCAGCTTGGCCACCGGGGGCAGGGATCGGGTGAGCCACAGAAAGATGCAACCCCAAGCCCTCCTCCCCCAGACCCTCAGCCCCTCTAGGCCCCACGCCCCTCTGGTCCTGGATTCCTGAGCAGCTCACTTCCCATGGCTTCCTTTTGCTCCTTGCTTTGCCAAACCTCTTGCGCTGGATCTGTCCACCTGCTCTTCTTGGATACTCCCCTTTTCCTTGAAACGTCTTGCCTGAGATGGCCCTGGTGTTCCTTCCTCTGTCCTGCGGGTCCTGATGGCTCCCTCTCTTGGGACCTGTCCAGAGTCTGCTCTGCTGGGATGTGAGGACACCCAGAGCCCCTGTTCTGATTTGCACCTTTTCTGCCTGTCACCGAGACTGGGTCACTGGCTGTGCCTGGACCAAAGACAACCTCCTGGTGAGTGACATGGTGGGGCTGGCACACAGTGGGACAGGGTTCCTGGGGGATGATGTCACTTCCCACTTCATCCTATTCCTAACACCATTTATAGTACAGTATTTTATAGTATTAATATAATTTTCTAACACTCGATATAATAGCTTACATTTATTGAGCACTTAGTATGTGTCAGACACTGGACTAAGCTCTTAGCCTGTATTGCCTCTTTTAGTCTTTCCAACACCTTTTAAAGAAGATGCTACTAGTACCTCTGTTTCATAGACAGGGATATTGAGCTCAGATAGATTAAGGACCATTTCCAAGGTCATGTAAGTGAAGAAACTGAGTGAGTAAACTTTATGATAAGAACGCCCGTATTCTTAACAAAATACAGAACTGTCTCCCGACGGGCTTAGGATGCCCCATCCCTTCAGGTCAAGGGTACTGCCCTGATTTCTTTGTCTCTAACAGAAAAATGAGTCTCATATTTTGCACTTTGAGTTGGTGCTGCCTGGTTTTCCAATGCAGAGTCCTTATTGTTCTCAAAAAGAAATGAGTATCATTTGAATACTTGTCATACATAGGCTGTCTACCCCTGACTTCTAGGCAGCCAGATCTCTCCTGGGTGTTATAGACTTTTCACCTTTGTTAGAAGTTTATTGATTGACATTATGTTAATAACAAGGACAGTAGCTATTATTTATTCAGTGCTCACTGTATACGAGGCAGCATGCTTTGTCCTTTATGTAGATGCTTCAGCCCCGTATGGGTAGGTACACTGTCATTATCCCGGTTGAATATATGAGAAATCTGAGATCCAGAGAAATGAACTTGCATGAGGTCACCAGGTAATGAATGGTGGAACTAGGATTTGAACCCAGAACAACCCTTGCTCTTAATCACAAGACTTACTGCCCTCTACCCTACATTATGTATAATATACAAAAAGGCTGGAGAGATGCTGATAATTCCATTCCTCTGCCCCCTGACTCTGCAGGTCTCCTGCTCCAGTGATGGCTCTGTGGGGCTATGGGACCCAGAGTCGAGACAGCAGCTTGGTCGGTTCCTGGGTCATCAGAGTGCCGTGAGCGCCGTGGTGGCTGTGGTGAGAAGGCGATGGAGAGCTCAGTGGGGATCCGTGGAAAGGCCAAGGGGGCTTTGGGACTGCATGCATTGGGAATCTAATCCACAAAGCAAAAGAAGTACAAAGAGTCAGATACTTGGGAGTTCCTGTTGTGCAGAGAAAACGAATCCGACTAGGAACCATGAGTATGAGGGTTTGATCTCTGACCTTGCTCAGTGGGTTAAGGATCCCGTGTTGCTGTGAGCTGTGGTGTAGGTTGCAGATGTGGCTCGGATCTGGCGTTGCTGTGGCTGTGGCGTAGGCCAGTAGCTGTAGCTCTGATTGGACCCCTAGCTTGGGAACCTCCATATGCCATGGGTGCTGCAAAAAAAAGAGTGAGATACTTGAGCCTGGATTAGAGCACAATTAGGGTATTGAGGCTGAGAGTTGGTGTGAGGAGAGGGAGAGCGTGAAAACACAGCATCTCAGTATTGTGATCTTGCAGCAGGGTGGCATTCCTGAGCCTCCCAACCCCACCATCCTGGGGTTGTCCTCATTCTTTGACATCTTCCAGACCCTTAATGCTCAGTCCACACCTCTTTCGGGGAGTCATAATTTCCACGTCCTGCTCAGTGTGACTCTTCTCTGATCCTGTGCCTTGGGGCAGGAGGAACACGTGGTGTCCGTGGGTCGAGATGGGACCTTGAAAGTCTGGGACCATCAGGGCGTGGAGATGACCAGCATCCCTGCTCACTCAGGACCCATCAGCCACTGTGCAGCTGTCCTGGAGCCCCGAGCAGGTAATGAAATATCAGCCACGTTCCCTTCCCTGCTGCCTCTTCCCTTCTCCCCTTCCTCTGACTCAGTCTCTGTCTTGTCAGCTGGCCAGCCAGGGTCAGAGCTTCTGGTGGTGACTGTTGGATTGGATGGGACCACACGGCTGTGGCATCCTCTCCTGGTGAGTTACCTGAAAGGACCGGGGTGGGGAGATGGGGAGGGTAGAATAGGACCCTCTTGTTGTGTCAGCCCCGCACTGTTCCATCTCCATCTTTTTTTTTTTCTAGGTGTTTCAGACACACACCCTTCTGGGACACAGTGGTCCAGTCAGTGCAGCTGCTGTTTCAGAGACCTCAGGCCTCCTGCTGACTGCCTCAGAGGATGGGTCCATACGGCTCTGGCAGGTACCTGAAGAAGCAGGTGAGTGAGGTGTGGAGAGAGGCAAGATGTGAAAGGGGGTGTGTTAGTAGGACTGAGAAAGTCAACGGTAGCCTGGTATCTCCTCTTGTATCCCAGCAGTGGTCCAGCTCCTCATGAATTCCTTCCTTTCTTCTCCAGATGACACATATATACCCAGGAGTCCTGCAGCCATCACTGCTGTGGCCTGGGCCCCAGGCGGTTCTGTAGCGGTGTCGGGAAATCAAGCTGGGGAACTAACACTGTGGCAGGAAGCTAAGGCTGTGGCTATAGCACAGGTGAGTTGGGTCAACCTCAGTTTTTGGTGTATGTGAATTCTGTCCCGGCTAGGTATCTGATAGTTTGTGCTGCAGTTAAAGGTTTCGTAGATGCCTGGGAGGGGAAAGAAGATTAATCCTGGCTCCTCGGAAATACTGAAATAAACTTACTGTATTCACTAGGCTCCAGGCTGCATCAGTGCTCTGATCTGGTACTCAGCACACACCTTGATTGTTATCAGTGCTTATAAAAAAGTCAGCAAGTGGCAAGTGGAACTGCAGAAGGGCTCAGCTCCCAGAAATTGCAGGTGAAATGAAGCGGCTGAGTTCATGGATATGGTTACAGCTGGGATTTTGCTCAAATCTCTCCCCTCTACTTCTAAACTATGTCAATAGAATATTAGTTAGTAAGCAGGAAATAGTCCCTGGGAAATTGTTTTCTGCTCCCCATCATGTCAATTTAAATAATAATTATCAAGTGCCTATTTTATGCCAAGCTCTGGGCCAGGCAGTGTGAACCAGATTGAAATTAATTTTTAATTAAGGAAGCTCACAGTAGAGGAAGGTGCATGTAAGTAAACTGCCATCAACATGCAGAATGATTACTGCTATAATGAATGTATATTGTGAATATTATATATAATTAATTATAATATATTCATATGAATATATGAATATTATATGTATATAATTCCTAGGGCTGCAGAATTTAAGAAATTTACAAAGAGTTGCTATTTGAGATTGGGCTTAAAGATGAGTAGGAGTTTTCTGGATCTGTAAAGAAGGGAAATGGTGTTTTAGGAAGAAGAGGTAGGCTTAATAAAAGGCATGGAGCCATGGGAGTGCGTGGTGTATTCTGAGTAAAGCCAAATTTTGGGGTTCTTGGTGGGAGTTGGGGTGGGGAATTAGATTGAAAAAATAAATTGGGGTCAGGCTTTAGAGGGTACAGTGCTAAGAATTTTGAGCAGAATAATTATCTGAATTTTATTTTTTATTTTTTGCTTTTTTTTTTAAGGGCCACACCTGTGACACATGGAGGTTCCCAGGCTAGGGCTCTAATCAGAGCTCCAGCTGCCAGCCATAGCCACAGCCACAGCAATGCCAGACCCAAGCCACATCTGCGGCCTACACCACAGCTCACGGCAACACAGGATCTTTAACCCACTGAGCAAGGCCAGGGATCAGACCCGCAACCTCATGGTTCCTAGTCAGATTCGTTTCTGCTGCACCACAATGGGAACTCCTATCTGAATTTTAGAAAGTGAATTCTAGTGGCTGTATAATAGAGGATGAATGCTAGTAGAGAGATGCTAAAAGGCAGCTCCTTTTACAGGTGTTGCTATAGTGCGGAGGAGACATAATGTGGGCCCTGACCTGGGCAGTAGGGATGAGAAGGAGAGACATAGATTTAGGCATGTGTTACAGTGTTTATCAGCCTACTGGAGGCTAGACGGGAAGGAAAGGACAAGAATGTTATTGATTCCTAGTGTGAGCAAGTAATGAGACGGTATAATGAATACTAATGTAAGAAAAACAGAGATGAGTGGAATTTGTAGGGAAGGTGATACAGTTTCTTTTATACTTTACTCCTGAGGAATTCATGGGGAACCAAGGAGCCTGAGAAAGGTGGACTAAAGTAGGATCTTTCTCTGTCCATGTGTCTTTTTGGAGCTGCAGTTTTCACCTGAACCAAATTCTGCAGGAGGACTTAGGGTTCCTGACAGGTGTAAGCCTGGCCCCTGATGGTCAGTCTCTCATCTTGGCCAAAGCAGATTTGCAGTTATTGCAAATGAATCCAGGGGATGATCCATCTAAAATCTGGTAAGACCCAAAGTGCTCTTTCTTCTTGGGCTGGAAAAAGAGGAAAAGTGGGTTACTGGTTACTCTGAGGTTGGGTCTAATTTAGAACAAACACTGGGATCTTACAGAGAGGTGTTCCTGGGCTTAGCTTTTTTCTTTCATAATCTAGGGAAAGCTATTCAGAACATCCCATAATGTTATCCACCCACCAACACTATGGTGTGTTTGTCCTGCAGTCAATGAAACTTGAAGTTCTTTCTTTCTCGGTAAGTTCAGTTTGGGTGCGTGTTAAAACAAGCACTTGTCCAGGACCAATATTCTAAAGCCTTGGGGCCAGGATGGAGGATAGGAGGAAGGAAGGGGGAAGGGAAAGGCAGTTGATTCCAAATCTCCTTATCTTCCTTCAACTGGAGCAGCTCTACGGAAGGGCATTCCTATATTGGGTTACTCTATAAGATTCATTGGTACAGTGTTCCCGTTGTGGCTCAGCAGTTAATGAACCCAACTAGTATCCATGAGGACACAGGTTCGATCCCTGGCCTCTCTCAGTGGGTTAAGGATCCGGTGTTGCCATGAGCTGAGATATTGTTTGCAGACGTGGCTCAGATCCTACATTGCTGTGCCTGTGGCACAGGCCAGCAGCTGTAGCTCCAATTTGACCCCTAGCCTGGCAACTTCCATATGCCATGAGTGTGGCCCAAGAAAATGAACAAAATGATAATAGTAATCTTGCCAGCCCAGAGCAAAAAAGAGGTGCTTTGGGCAGCAGTAAGTGATACAAATAGGGTAAACAAAATGATCTATCCTTTCACAGAGACAAAAGGAATCAGGAGAATTTGAAAAGTGCCTGGAATTTGATCTGAGTTTAGAGAATCCTAGTAAGACCCTCATATCAGTAACTCAGGCCAAACCTGAATCTGGTGAGTGGAAAGGGGAGGGCCCGAGGGATGCAGAGATGGTCCAGGGGAGGATGGTAGATCCTTCAAAGCCAAGATCTTACTCTAATTCTTCCCTTGAAATGGCAGAGTCCTCATTTTTGTGTGCCAGTTCTGATGGGATGCTGTGGAACCTAGCCAGATGCAGTGATGAAGGAGAATGGACCACAGAGAACATCTGGGAGAAAAAAGTAGAAATGTCTGAACCCCAAACTCCAGGTTCAGACTCATCTATGTGTTTTGAGTATACCTGGCAAACAACCCCACAGCTAAAGACACGGCAGCGTAAAAAGGTGAGTTTGAGAGAAAGGTCACAGATACTGGGGAGGAGGCTCTAGGTGATCCAGCAGCCTTCTATGCTCCCTTGACTGAGGAGGGTCCACAGAGAACTCAGCACGCCTCTTCCCCTCCCTCTCTCAGATTCACACAGGCTCTGTCACAGCTCTTCATGTATTGCCTGGGTTGCTGGTGACAGCTTCAAAGGACAGAGATGTTAAACTGTGGGAGAGACCCAGTATGCAGCTGGTAAGTGTATACGTGTACGTGGTGTGTGTGTGTGTGTGTGTGTGTGTGTGTGTGTGTGTGTGTAAGGAAGGCTAAAGGAATGTCATAGAGCAAATTTGGGGTAAGAAAGGGCAAAAGATCAAAATTCTTTTTTCTTCTATCCTTGCAAAATTATGCAACTAACCTATTTCTAGACAAAAGTCAGTGAGAGATGAACTATTTAGTAAGGAGGCCCTAGGCTTTTAGCCCTCATCTCCCGTTTTTGTTCCTTTGTAGCTGGGCCTGTTCCGATGCGAAGGGCCAGTGAGCTGCCTGGAACCTTGGCTGGGTCCTAACTCTACCCTGCACCTCGCAGTGGGAGACACCCAGGGCAATGTGTACTTTCTGTCCTGGGAATGAAGATATGCTACTCGGGACAAAGAGACCACTTGTGCTAGAGATGGAAAGCCTGAAGATACCAGTGGCTACTTTCTTGATACAGTTGTATTAATAAAGTATCAGAAAATCTCATATGCAGTCCTACCCGTGTTCCCATGTGGATTTGAACCAAGAGGGAAGAATACCGATGTTCTAATGTTTCTTTTCTGATTTAACATTAATCTTTACTATAACTACAAGAAAGGGAGCCGGATCTTTAGTACATAGTCTTTGAAACTGGGCTTTAGAATTCTTGTGTCCTTTGCTGGCTCTAGGACCCTAAGCTATGTTTCCTAAAAGGAGGAGAAAAGAAGGTGATGTTGAACAGCACTTAGTTTGAAGAGACATCTGAAGACCTCTCACTTGAAGAGGGAGAAGGAAGAGTGAGTCAGCTGTGCCCTTGGTCAGGGCATTTGTAAAGAACCAGGATAAGTTGGACTAGGACAGCACTGAGTTCTGTCACAGAAACAGGCCCCCCTCTACTCAGCGCCAGCTGCCCAGGTGAGAGGTGTATGGAGTCCCTGATGGCCAAGGAAGAAAATAAAAGCTGAAACTGTGAATACATATTTCTTTCATAATCACTAACTTTAAACCAGTAGTTCTTTAATTTGCTGGTCTTTATAAGATATACTGTGCAAGGCTCAATTGTTATGTCATTCAGGTTCACGTTTACCCAGCTAGAAATGTAGTATGTAGTTTCACTTTTTAAAATGCGGCAGCCTGCTGA
Source organism: Catagonus wagneri (assembly GCA_004024745.2). Classification (NCBI taxonomy): domain Eukaryota; kingdom Metazoa; phylum Chordata; class Mammalia; order Artiodactyla; family Tayassuidae; genus Catagonus; species Catagonus wagneri. Next base: position 3,895,594 of record PVHT021183630.1, read on the forward strand.
AATTTTATATAATTAAAGCTTGAAGTTGGAGTTCCTATTGTGGCATAGCAGAAATGAATCTGACTAGTATCCATGAGGATGCGTGTTCGATCCCTGATGCCTTGCTCAGTGGGTCTGGGATCTGGTGTTGCCATGAGCTGTGCTGTAGGTCGCAGATGTGGCTAGGATCCTGTGTTGCTCTGACTGTGGTGTAGGCCGGCAGCTGTAGCTCCGATTCCACCTTTAGCCTAGGAACTTCCATATGCCATGGGTGCGGCCCTAAAAAGAAAAAAAAAAATTCTAGAGCTTATTTTCCTATAGTTCTGTTTTTTGGGAGGGGAGTTTCTTCCTTGTATATGGTAAGCCAGAGCTATTATAGGGTTTATCCTGGGTTGGTAGGGTTTTCTCAGAGAAATACCACTGTACTGTGGTCTAGAAATAAGTTTTCAGGATTTAGGGGATTGAGGGGTACTCGTTTTTGTTCTTACTTTGTCTTGAATCCAGGTTTAACATGGAGAAATCACTTGAAGGACTTTACCTTATTTTTACCCATGCCTTGTATTCTTTCTCAGCCAGGATAAAGACATAAGGAATGCCATCAGCTGGTAAGTCTTAATCATGGGTCATGCTTCTATGTTTGCTCATGGGTCTCATGCCAAGACTCTAAATATACCTTCTAGACCACCTGTTCCACATGTACCTTGTGATTAGATGTCTAATTTAAGGTAATCTATGAAATGATTCATCCTACTACCCTGAAATGCTGCAGAGAACCGTGACGTAGCGTGATCCTGAGAGTCACTTGTTTCATTCTGTTGCCTTTTGTTTCCCTGAAAGCATAGGCCAAGGACAGGAGGAAGCCCTAGATATCTGTCTTTCATGTTCTCAAGATCTTACAAAAACACTCCAGCTGAGGTTGGAGGGTGGGGCCAGAGAAAGTAAAGGCTAACTTGCTCAGTAAACTCAGCCTCGTTGGCCAGGTCCACTGGAAGGGTCTTTGTTATTTTAGAGGTCTACAGTGAGGTCATAGTAGAATTGCTGTGAGGGAAGGTAAGGACACATTCTAGGTAACATTAACTATGTGCCCGAGGGAGTTTAAGCAAAAATAAATTGGGGTTTCGCATTAAATGTTTTCTGAGTTCTTATCATTAAACAGAATGTCTCCTGGTACCTGAATGCATTCCACAGTTATAGCCACTGGATCGTAGTACCTTGGAACAGTTTTCTCCCACCCATACCCAAAAGCACATAAGCCAAACACCTGACTTTACACATCTGTGCCAATCTGATTTTGAAATCTAGAGCAGATTGCTCAAAGTTTGGTTTGTGGACCAGTGTCATTCCACAGATTTTTAATGGTTCCTAGTACTTTGTTCTTATTATGTTTTACACAAGTATTGTTCCATGACAGGTCAAAAATTAACAAAGGAACAAACCACTGGTGCTTCATCAAAGAAGGTTTGAGATGCACTGCTCTAGAAAGTCTAGCTCACACTCAAAGGGAAGGAGACTAAACCTGCAAAGGGGAGAGGCATCAAAGCATTTGTGGTAATCACCACATAATCAATACATTCTGAGGTAGTTTAAAAAATTTTTTTTCTTTTTTTTTGGTCTTTTTAGGGTCACACCTGCGGCATATGGAAGTTTCCAGGCCAGGGGTCAAATCAGATTTGCAGCTGCCAGCCTACACCACAGCCACAGCAACGTGAGATCCAAGCCACATCTGTGACCTACACCACAGCTCATGCAACACTGGATACTTAACCCACTGAGCAAGGCTAGTGATTGAACCCGCATCCTTATGGATACTAGTCAGGTTAGTTTCCACTGAGCCACAACGGGAACTCGCCTAAGTTTTTTTAAACTATGCAAATATCCTGTTTCACTAAGTTTTAGTATTCATCTATCAATCTTGCCAAGATATTACTGTGATTTTTTTTAAAGAGTTTCATTTTTTCCATTATAGTCGATTTGCAATGTTCTGTCAAAGTGACCCAGTTATATATATATACATAAATATATATATATATATTTTTTTTTTTTTGCCTCTCACGTTATCTTCCATCATGTTCCATCACAAGTGACTAGATATAATTCCCTGTGCTATATATAGCAGGATCTCATTGCTTATACACTCCACATGTAATAGTTTGCATCTACTAACCCCAAACTCCTAGTCCATCCCACTCCCTCCCCCTCCCCCTTGGCAATAACAAGGCTGTTCTCCATGTCCATGAGTTCCTTTCTTTTCTGTAGAAAGGTTCATTTGTGCCATATATTAGATTCCAGATGTAAGTGAAAATCATATGGTATTTGTCTTTCTCTGACTTCACTTAGTATGATAGTCTCTAGTTCCATCCATGTTGCTGCAAATGGCATTTTTTTCTGACTAAGTAGTATTCCATTGTGTACCACATCTTCATCCATTCATTGTTGATGGGACATTTAGGTTGTTTCCATGTCTTGGCTATTGTGAAGTATGCTGCAGTGAACACAGGAGTGCATGCATCTTTCTCAGTGTAAGTTCTATCAGGACATGTGCCCAAGAGTGGGATTGCTGAGTCATATGGTAGTTTTATATTTAGTTTTCTGAGGAACCTCCATAGTGGTTGTACCAGTTACATTCCCACCAACAGTGTAGGAGGGTACCCTACTGTGATTTTCTAATAATTTTCTACTTCCCTCAGCCCTTCTGTATTAACTAAAATTCTTCTGGGAGTTCTGGGGTGCAGCGGGTTAAAGATATGGGTAAGGAACTTCCCCATACCATGGGTTTGGCCAAAAAAGAAGAAAAAATGAAAAAAAAATTACTCTGAAAGAAATACTTAACCCCTTCTTCCCCACTTATCTATTTATTGAGTCATTCACACTCATGAATATCTGTTTTACTCTTCAGGAACCTGCTGCACTTCAATAGTCTAACTTCATAGTATGTATATTTCTTTAAAAAAATTTTTTTGAACTTGTCTTTGTCTTTTTAGGGCCATGCCTGCGGCATATAGAAGTTCCCATGCTAAGGGTTGAATTGGAGCTACAGCTGCTGGTCTACACCACAGCCATAGCAATGGCAGATCCAAGCTGTGTCTGTGAGCTGTGACATAGCTGCAGCAACACTGGATCCTTAACCTGCCATGCCACGGTGGGAACTCTCAGTATTTTATTTTTGTATCTACAGTTTTTTGTCTTTAGGACTGCAGGCATGGCATATGGAAGTTCCCAGCCTAGGGGTCAAATTGGAACTATAGCTGCTGGCCTACACCACAGCCACAGCATCATGGGATCCCAGCTGCATCTGCAACCTATACCACAGATCACAGCAACAGGGGATCATTAACCCACTGAGCAAGGCCAGGGATCGAACCCATGTCCTCAAGGATACTGGTCCGGTTCATTATCACCAACCTCACGACGGAAACTCCTGTATCTACATTCTTAAGAGATACTGGTCTATAGTTTTCTTGATATCCTCATCTGGTTTTGTATACTCCCTTATCGAATGAGTTGCGAAGCATTCCCTTTTTTTACATTTTTGTGAAAAGTGTGAAGTCTACTTCAGTTTTAACAGCAGCATAGTATTTCAGTGAATGAATATATTTTACTCCTTATTTATGGATCTTTTTGCATTTAACAATTCTGCATGACATGATCTATGTAAACTTAATGTACATCTGTAATTTTTAGGTCAAAGCGTGTGTACATTTAAATTTTTTGATAGATACTGGTAATCTGGTCTCTAAAAATATACGGGCTATTGTTTTCATTGAAGTAACCTTCACTGTTAGCTAAAGAATTATGTTGTGTGTATATGTTTCTCTGTGTTGCATATGTTTACAAACAATCGGAGAGTCTTTAGATCTGACTTAGGCTCTGGTACTTCTCAGATGGAGTGGGATACATCAAAGTCAAAATCATTCTACTTGTCCCTCTTCCTCCATGAGATGTATTTAGGCTTAGTGACAGTCCTCCAAGTATTTTCCAAATTTCTGGATATCTGCTGAGACTGAGGATGCTAAGTGGTGGGAGACCTGATCTGCAAATGGTAAATGGGAAGAAGGCAAGTGAGAAGATTTGTATGGGAAACAATTCAGCCTTTGCTGCCAATACATTTTCTATGTTACCCATCAAACTCCAGTTTGCAGAAAAACTGTATTAAATGGGGAAAAGCATTAACGTCTGTTAGTCTCCCTCAATGCACAGAGGCTATTCCACTGTGAAGGTACAGCATCCTGAGTGACCTGCAGCTAGCTGTGGGATATCCAGAGCAATTGGACTTTCTGTCCTAGAAAAGATGATACACTAACAAGAAGACACAGGAGATTGGATTAAGATGGCTGAATAGAAAGACTAGTGCTCAACTTCTCTCCCAAAAAACAAAAAACTACAACCAAATGCCGAGCAACTTTCAACCAAATGGACTGTAAACTTCCAAAAAAGATATTCTACTCCAGAAGACAAAAAGGAGACCAGATCAAGAGGTAGGAGGGGTGATTACACGATAGAAGCAACCCCATACCTCCTGGGTGGGAAGCCCCACAGACTGGAAAGTAACTGCATCACAGAGACTCAGCTACAGGACTGAGAGTTCTGAGCCCCACATCAAAACCCCACGCCTGGGGATCGGGCACAGGGAGAAAGAGCCCGTGGAGCATCTGGCATTGAAGGCCAGCGGGCTTGTGTGCAGGAGCTCCATAGGACTGGGGGAAACAGAGACCCCATCCTTGAAAGGCACACACAGACTTTCACGTGCACTGGGTCCCAGGGCAAAGCAGTCTCCATAGGAATCCGGGTGGAACCTGACTGCAATACTTGGAGGATCTCCTGGGAAAACAGGGGTGACTGTGGCTTGTGGTGGGGGAAGGGCATTGGAGGCAAAGCTCTCGGGAACATTCATCAGCCTGCATTTCTCTGGAGGGGGCCATTTCTGGGAAATCTGCTCCCTCCCATCAGCGCTAAGAAGCCCCAGGCCAAACAATAATCCAGGTGGGATCACAGCCCCACCCATCAGTAAACAGGCTGCCTAAAGATCCCTCAGGCACACAGCCAGCCTCTAATCTCATCCAGAGACAAAGCCCCACCCACCAGAGGGATAAGAACCAACCCTACCTACCAGTGGGCAGGCATCAGTCCCTCCCATCGGGAAGCCTACAGCAAGCCCCCCCAATACCAACTTTAGCCACAGGGGAGGCAAACACCAGAACTAAGAGAGGCTACAACTCTGTTGTTGGCACAAAGGTCACCACACCAAAAACCTATAAAAATGAAAAGACAGAAAACTGTAACTCAGATAAGGGAGAAAGAGAAAAGCCCAGAAAAACAGCTCAGTGATGAGATTACCAGCCTCCCAGAAAGAGACTTTAGACTGTTGATGCTGAAGATGATGCAAGGCATTGAAAATAAACTGGAGGCAAAGATTGATCATTTACAGGAAACACTGAGCAAAGTAATACAAGCTGTAAAAATTAAACAAGAGATGCAAAATACAGTAACTGACATAAAAAATTCATTAGAAGCAGCCAACAGTAGAATACAGGAGGCAGAAAAACGAATCAGCGAGGTGGAGGACAGATTAGTGGAAATCACTAATGCAGACGAGAAAAGAGATAAAAGATTGAAAGGAAATGAGCAGAGTCTCAGAGAACTCTGGGATAATGTTAAACACACCAACATCCATATTATAGGGGTGCCAGAGGGAAAAGAGAGAGAGAAGGGGACAGAAAAAATATTTGAAGAGATAATAGCTGAAAACTTCCCTAATATGGGAAAGGAACCACTCAGTCAAATTCAGGAAGCGCAACGAGTACCATATAAAATAAACCCAAGGAGGAACACCCCGAGATACATATTAATCAAAATGACCAAAATTAAAGACAAAGAGAAAATTTTGAAAGCAGCTAGGGAAAAGAAACAAATGACATACAAGGGAACCCCGATAAGGTTATCAGCAGATTTTTCATCTGAAACTCTACAGGCCAGAAGGGAGTGGCATGATATATTTAATGTGATGAAAGGGAAAAACTTCCAACCAAGATTGCTTTATCCTGCAAGGCTCTCATTCAGATTTGAAGGAGAGATCAAAATCTTTACAGATAAGCAAAAGCTAAGAGATTTCTGCAACACTAAACCAGCTTTACAACAAATCCTAAAGGAACTTCTCTAGTCAGAAAAGAAAAGGCCACAACCAGAAACAAAAACACCACAAATGACAAGGCTCACCAGGAAAGGCATATACTTAATAGATATTCATCCAAAGCAACAGAATACACACATTCTTCCCAAGGGTGCACGGAACATTCTCTAAGATTGATCACATCCTGGGCTACAAATCAAGCCTCAGTAACTTTAAGAAAATTGAAATCATTTCAAGCATCTTCTCTATCATGGTATGCGACTGGAAATCAACAAGAAAAAAATGGCAAAAAATACAAACACGTGGAGACTAAACAACACGTTACTGAACAACCAATGGATCACTGAAGAAATCAAAGAGAAAATTAAAAAATACCTAGAAGCAAATGACAACAAAGATACAACACTCCAAAACCTCTGGGATGCAGCAAAAGCAGTTCTAAGAGGAAAGAGTATAGCAATACAAGCCTACCTCAGGAAACAAGAAAAAGCTCACATAAACAACCTAACTTTACATTTAAAGCAGCTAGAGAGGGAAGAAGCCAGGTCATGGAAACACCTAAATGCCCATCGACAGAGGAATGGATAGGGAAGATATGGTACATACACACAATGGAGTATTACTCAGCCATTAAAAGGAACGAAATAACGGCATTTGCAGCAACATGGATGGACCTAGAAATTATCATGCGAAGTGAAACCAGTCAGACAATTAGACAGCAACACCCAATGCTGCCGCTTACATGTAGAAGCTAAAGAGACACAATGAACTTCTTTGAAGAACAGATAATGTCTCACAGATTTTGGAAAACCTTCATTTTTCAAGTGGGACAATCTGGGGGGTGGGGGGATG
>PVHT021183630.1:3903551-3942257 GCA_004024745.2 Catagonus wagneri
AAAAAAAAACTATTTTTCATAGGACTCTGAAGCAAGTATCTACAGTGAGCAGAACTCTCATGAAATACTGGGTGTAATATATTCCATGTAAAAAATAAATAAACATGTTATAAAAAAAAAAAAAATCAGAAGACACATGTGCTCGCAGAAGTAAAGCCCAAAAAAGCCAGTAGTAGATCTGTACTATCTTTATTACAGAAAATATGAGAAAATCAAAAGTACAACACTGCCTGTATTTCTTGCTTGAAGACCACCTCTTCTCTGGTTTATTTAATATCAAGATTTACCATAGCTGCAGGAAATTAAATCGAACCTTTACAAGATATTGCATGCGGACCTGGTTGGGGTTATAGACAATAAACTCATTGTAGTTGAGGGTATAACCCTCTGGATTCAGAATTCCTGTGTCACTTGCTGGTCCCATGGGCACCGTACTTCCATTCCTGCCAAATGGAAGAAAGTATGTCAACATCTACCTCTGGTTCAGAAGCTGGAACAGAGAAAGTAGAGTCTTATCTGGCCAAAAGGAGTGCTCTGGCCCCCCCAGGCTCTGTGTACTTACAAAGTAATGGCGCATGTAGGACTGGGAGCCATCTTGCCCAGCCCCTTGGTGCTGTGCTTGCCCTGAAGTAATCCTTCTGCCTCTGGATTGGCCCCTAGTAGCTCATTACACTGACCTAGAGCTACCTGCAAAGCAAAAGATCTTTGAACACTCACATCCTACTGGGAAATGGATGGCTCTAAAGCCAAACAGAAAATCCCAACAGAACTTCTCCTATTATAGCAGAAGAATCGAATGCAGTGGAAATTGCACTTGGGTTCTCTCTCAGGTTCTCCCAGGTGAACCTTTTGGTTCTGTGGCCAAACGTCTCTCTTTGGAAAAATAGGAACTGGAGATCATAGATGTGTTCCTGCCTTACCTCTGATAAGAGCAGCAGCCCAGTATCCTTTAGGCGAGTGGCAAAGCAGTAATTGGCACTCTTGGAAGACATGTCAGCAAAGTAGATTCCTTTTCCAAACTGAAATATGTAAATAAATAACAATATCAACCACTTAACTCATTAGAAAGGAGGCTCATACTAGTGTTCTATTATCTTGAATACAACATAGACCGTTCTCCATTTTCTCTCAATCCTGTTCTAAGAGAAAGCAGAGGCATCAATGAAATAAATATCTGCTGAGGGTAAGAGAGGGATATCTTTAGGAATTTAAGAAAGGAGGGTCATAGTAAAATCAGGGTTATGAGTGAGCTGGTTTAATTTTTTGGAATGGCACTACTGAATCCTAATCTAGGGGAAAAGAGCTTGAGAAAATTATGTCCTTTTCCTTTGTACCTACTTGCAGGGTTCAGTTTCTACTCACCATGTAACCTGTGATGGGAGCTTCAGGTGGGGCAATTCGAAGCCCATGGCTCAGGATTCCCACCCAGTTACTCAGTCTGGAACCATGCCATAGCAGCATCCTAAGGAAAAGCCATGATTAGTGTACTTTCTGTTGCTCTCCTGCAAACAAAGGCCATAAACATAAAAGAAGCCAACCACTGTCTCAGCCCTCCTTCTCTCTAAGTCCATAACTACTTCAGGCAAGGGAATGTCCTCCCAAACCCAAAGCTAAACAGAGACCTGTTCGGTAGGTCCTCTCTGAAGGCTTCTTTCTCCTCCTCCTTCTCTACTTCAAAAACATCCAGCAAGGTCATGGTATAGTCACTGTGTGTGGGAGCATGGGTGGACTGCAGGTACTGGGAAATCACCTGTGAAAAAGAGTCAAAGAAATGGCTGATGTGGACTCTGTGAGAGAGGCTGAGCTGAAGAACCTCAGGGCCCTGGTATAAATTGCCCCAAATATCTCACCAGGTAGCTAGAAAGACCCCACCTTCCCAGATTCCTAGTAAATGCAAATTCTGTCCTAAAAGTTTTCTCTTAACCAGAAGCAGTCAGAGAACAGTGGGTGGAGAAGGGCTGATCTCAACAGTATGAAAATGTCATTTTTCTTACTTACTTTGAATTCATTACTCTCATGGTCTAAAGGGTGCAAAGCACAATGTAGTTTTTTATAGTGTTGGTCCAGTGGGTGTTCTGGGCTGTGCAGTTCTGTCTTCACCAGCTTAATGGCAATTTCAATGTCTCCCAAAGCCTGAGAGGGGATAGAGAGTCAATGCAGGGAAAACCTGAGGCAGGAGATTTAATACTTCCCAGTCCACACATATCTAACCTCTAGTAGCTGTAATTTGTCTAACAGTTCTTGCTCTGTCCGGATTAATGGAGGGGTACGGAGTCTAAGGTCAGAGATACAAACAATAATTACTTTTCTGATGTGTGGCCCAAAGGCACATGATTTTAACTTCCAAATACATAAAGAGATATTATATATCTATATCTATACTGAGTAAGATAAGACAAAAAACATACATTTTGACATTTGGGATGAGTTAAAATTCCTTTCTATGGGAACTTTTTAAAAATAAGATACACTGACATCAATAAGGAGTAGTTTGGATAAAGTCCTATCTAGAAGCAGAAGTGGATCTGTTGACCCAACTCAGGGTTGTTTCTAGGTCCCAGGGCTCTACGAAGCAATAGAAGAATAAAAGTAAAGTAAGCACCAGAATGCAAAATCAACAAAGATAAAATGTATTTTATATATCTAATATCATTTGAGTTCATAGAAATGGTGTTAGTGTGTTACAGTCACCTTAAAGAATAGGGACCGGGGGGTGGGATGGGGTGGGGGGGGATATACCTGAAGGTGTTTTACGTGTTGGTTGGATAACTAGACCCACTCTCTCTTGAACTGGCAACTTCCACGAGGTGAGAGAATATGGTCATAATCAGGTCAGAAGACTGCATCCCATATTTGTAAACTAATAGGCTATCTATAAATCATTTTGGCTCTACATCTGTTGAAGATAATCACTTAGAAATGAAAGATAAAAAAGATTATAGTTGCTGCTGAGTGATATAGCTGATATGGTTGGGCAGAAGACCAAGGCAGGAAGTTCCCATCGTGGCTCAGCGCAAACAAACAACTGGTATCCATGAGGACGCAGGTTCAATCCCTGGTCTTGTTCAGCAGGTTACTGATCTGGCATTGCTGTGGCTGTGGTGTAGGCCAGCGGCTACAGCTCCGATTCAACCCCTAGCCTGGGAACCTCCACCAGCTGTGGGTGCAGCCCTTAAAAAAAAAAAGAGAGGAAAAAAAAAAGCAGAAGACCAAGGTGAAGTTAACAGTAGCACAGGCCTTACCCAAAGTCATGTGGGATTCTGGTGTAAAATTCATTGCATGCTTCCACGAGAGCTCGTCCATGCTGGCCAGCCCGAATACAATCCTCAATCTTCTTAAGAGACTGGTAACCTGCCTTGATTTGTGCCACTGTCAGCTTCCCTGCAGGCCCAGCCAGAGATCAGACTCCACTACTAGGGTCCCATCCTGTAAACTGTATTTATGTACCTGCCCAACAAAGACTCTCACCTTTCAACTTTCAAAATTGTTCCTCCTCCCCCACCACAACCTCTCACCCCAAACCTCTATACAGTAATACCAGCAAGCTTTATATTGTAATGGTGCTAACAGGTCCCATTAAAGGAACTAACAACATGAAGTGTGAACGCTGGATAGAATCGAAGTCCTACCAAGTGGGGCTTTCTTGGTATCATACTTCATTTCTACCATCATCTCTTCCATGGCCTGGACATTACAGATCAACTTTATCAGCTCCTGTACACGAAGATCTAGCTGTGACTCTGGTTTCAAGGGAGATTTAAGAGATTCTTCCTTTTTTGTTTCCTCTTCACTCTATAGCAAAAAACAAACAAAAAAATCCCCCAAACTATAAAATCTGAAAGAATCTATTTTATCCTCCCTGCAAGGACTGGCTCTACAATACTCCTGGTGGGTGAACATTAGCCTCGGCCTGAACCTAAGCCCAGTCCATTACTAACTACTTAGAGTACTCAGTGTGACTTCCATCTTCTAGTCCTACTTCTGCCTCTCATAGTTAACTACTCAGAATAAGTCTAAAAGGCCTTCCTAATGGGAGGTTAAATTTGTAAAGACAGTTATGTCTCAAATCTTCTACCTTAAAAAGACTGATTTCTCCATTTTTCAGATACATGATAGTTTTCAGGAAAGATCTTTTTAGCATCCTGGTTGCACCTTAACACTCAAAATTGATTTAAAAAAAAAACAAACTGTTGTATAGCAGAAGTGAAGGCAACTTTAAATGTAGTTTTATCAGTTTAACTATTTTTACTGCTCACTTGATCCAATATTAAATTTCTGGAAATAGGACCTAAGATTTTATGAGACCCTTAATAAATAACAGAGACTAGAAAAGCACATTCTATCTCCTACAGTCCCTTTAAGATTACAAAGATCAGTGAAGCTTCCTCCTGAGGGAACTGCAATCTTTTCTTAGGTGGGAAACAGCACGACTTAAGCTATCCTGGCCTGTTCTGGTCTAGGACCTTCTCTAAGTCACTCTGCTAGGCAGCACCCTGGTTAAGAGGAAAGAGTTTCCCCCTAAATGTAGTCAGAGTTTACCTGTCCATTGGTGGTATAGTCCATGTGCAGCATATCATACTTCCCAGGCACCTTCTCAAACTTCTCACGATCCTCCCAATTATTTTTTGTTTTGTCAAGGAATCTGTCGAGGTCAAGGTGGTAAGAAAATCTTAAAAATAGGGTCTATTATGAGGGATGCACTTACATGTATTTCCTTAGAACATCTCCAAACTTTAATTTCCTACAATAACAATTTTCCATAAATCTGGATTCTAAATTACAACCCTGAATGGACAGAAAAGCTCTGGAGACAAAGGGAACAAAAAAATGGGAAAAAAAGGACCTTTGAGCTTCCCAAAGGCCACAAATATCACCGAAGTCATTGAGATTTAAGATAAACGATACCTATTCAATCTTTTTCTCAGAAAGAAACATTCCCGGAGACTCTAGAAAGTTTTTCATATCAGAGTAAAAGAATTTTTTAACCTGGAGATGGATAGGCTCCCTTCATTTTCCCCAAATTTCCTAAATTGTTGGTCATATGCTGAATATATCAGCTGCTTCTGTTTTCAGTCAATTTCATGGTTCCAGGTGATTCAGTCAATAACTACGGACACAGTTTGGTGCTCCAGTCATACAATGTCACAGTGGAAAGACATTATCATTTAAGCCAAATCACACCTATAAAATTCTTAAAGAAGATATATTCAAGAAGAAGAAGGGTATTTTTTTTTGGTATTCATTTCTTGCACTCACTTTTTTTGAAAGATTTCCTTGGCCTTGTTGAGGTCCCCTGAACAAGCCACCAAGCTATGCTGCCCCATTTTCCCAACTGCAAAGTAAATGCCACATATAAGATGGTTCCCTGCCACCCCCTCCCCCAACTCAAGAAGAGCTAACAGGAACAAGCCAGCTCTCAAAGGTCTCTGCTTAGCATCTGACAAATGGTAAGGAAGGAAGGGAAGGAGGAAAAGGTGAAAGGGCTTGGGGACTGATCCTGCTGATTAGTAAGCCACTGTCAGAGCCTTGGAGCAGCACTAGCAGCCCAGTTGCATGGGAGTTCTCAGCCTCAACAGGCTGCTCTTAGTTTTTCCAATGGGAACTTGCTAATGAGGATGCCTTCCATTCCTCATTTCAAGCAGCACGATTTGATTCCTAAGCCTCTTTTAGCTTATAGAAACTCCACTTCACCAATTTAAACCCAGAGGATCTCTTGGCTAATCTCTAAGCTGCTTCTGGCTTTCTGAATAACAACTCACGAAATCCACAATCAATGTCATTACCTCGGCCCCATCTCATCCAGACACTGAAGTTCCTTTGGGCATCATCTTCTAACAGCTGAATCACATAATACTTGTTGTTGTTGAACTGGAGATTGGTCTATGAGAGAAATACGGACATAAAAGGACAGAGGCATGCAAATGGAAGCCACATAGACCAATGACTTTTCCTTGATCAGAGGTGCCAGTAATTTCCATGAGGAAAGGATAGCATGGGACAAGAAAATCAGGTTCGTGGAAAAGTAAGCATATAAGAAAGGCAGAAGATGGTTTCTACATTAAACTTTCAGTTCCTAGGAATTAAAGGCTGGAAGCTTCCTAAAACCTCACCCCAACCTCAAATATCCTATATTGACTGGCTCTTCTGTTTTTTCCTGCCTCACCTCCCTCCATAGATATTTCCGAGATAGTTCCGTATGTGTTTTACAGCTCCCAATCCATTTCTAATCAGTATTTTCCAAATGAAAACAATGTGGATGCCCCAAAGATCTGTAACTGTTATGCTTGTTTGTTTACATAACTTACTCTTTTTAACTTACAGCTTTTGTTTTACTTACAGCTTTGGTTTGTCAGCTGCAGCAATTTGGCAATGAGCTGAGAGCAGGATAATGTTAGGAGTGGCTGGCAGACAGGCAGAAACCACTGCCACATCGGTCCCATACCTAACGCGGCCTGACTTGGAGACATTCAGAGAAAATGTGACTAGTATCTAAAAGGAGGCATCCTGTAAGTAACTTACTCTGAGTGAAGAGAGAGAGCAGCCCATGGTAAGGAACAGAAGCTTGTGTGAAGATGCCAAGCTCTGGTTATCCGGGCACTCTTCTTTGTTAAGTGTGTTGCCTGCTCCTACCTCCTGTCTGCTTACATTATAAAGTCACAGGATGGTGGAACAAAAATGGGCCTTAAAAGCTCTTTGATCTGCTCATGATATTTTAAGTGAAAGAAGTGGTAACAAAGGAATACTAGGTAGCTGTTTAAAGGATGTATGATGGATCAATAAATTCAAATATGAAGATATATTCAGGAAATATACACATTAACCAGGCATGTGTAGTGTTTACTCAAAACAACAAAAATAAACAAAGAGGAAAAGATTAAAAAGAAAAAAAAAATGGTGTTAGCATCAGGGTGGAGAAAGATGCTCCCTTCATCTCTCCCCTTCAATTTGCAACCAGTGAAAGATCCACAGCTCAACAAAGGTGCCTCTGTCCACCACACTGGACTCCAGAGAATTCCATGTATCTGTACATCTGAAGGTGGGTGGACTAAAACACACAGAGGAGGTGGAGTCTGGGAAACAGTGGAGGCGGTGCCTGCAATCGTGGTCCCCAGCCATGGCAGATGAGCTCACAGCCTCTCAGAACCCAGTAGCAGCAGGTGAGGTGGTCCATAGGACTCTGGTCTCCTGGTGCACTGGTGCTGGTGGTCATAGGTAACTGGGCAGCAGTGACAGGGGAGCCTATGATACTGTCCCAGCCATGGAAGGCCATGACCCTGGCTCTTGCACTTTTGCCCTCGTGGCAGCTCCCTGCAAGATGCAATAATACGAGACACCAGAGAGCACTGGCAACCAGCCCCTCACTTCCTTTTCCCTGAGGTGGAACCTGTGACTCAGGAGATTCCAGATGCATGGAAGCTCCTGCCATCCTTGTACCCCAGGTGGTGATGCCAGTGACGCAGCATCAACAAAGCACCAATGTCTTTGGAGGCACAGCAGCAATGAAGGGGGCACTAGGTGACCTCTCTGACAGAGGTGGTGGCCAGTGGAAAGAGCTCTCAAATATAATCAGAGGCAGGTCAGGTAAGAGACACCAAAAACTTGTACTATAGCACCATCTACTGGTAAACTACCGAAAGACCTCCTAATTGATCAACCTGTTAAAAAAAACTTTACCTAAGAAAGGTGTTCTACTTCAAAGGTGATGGCAGAGGAACAACTTATCAAACACCATGAAAAACCACAGTTACACTGTATCACAAAAATAAAATGACACTTCTCCAGAAACCATTGCCATCTGATAGAGAATAGAAAATACCTATTGTGAATAAACTCAATGACCTATGGGAAAACTCAGAAAGGAAACTCAATGAGCTGAGGAATAAAATTAATGAACAGAAAGAAATACTTTACTGAAGAGACTGAAACTCTGAAAAATAATCAAGGATAAATTCAGGAGCTGAAGAATAAACAGGATGAGGAATGCATTAGAAAGCACTGGAAATGGAGCAGACCATATAAATGACAGAATTAGCTCAAAGACAGAAATCTAGGAAAGATACAGGTAGAAGAGGAAAGAGAATTAAGATGTTAAAAAAAATAAGGAAATTCTATAAGAACTATCTGACCCTTTTAGGAAGGGTAACATTAGGGAAATAGGTATCCCAGAAGGAGAAGAGAGTGAGAGGGAACAGAGTTTACTTAAATAATAGAACTTCCCAAATCTGGGGAAGAAAACTGATATACGAGTCCATGGAGCTAACTGCCTTAACACAAAAAGATCTTCTATAGGACACAGTACATTAAAACTGTCAAAAGTCAAAATTAAAAAAACTGTCAAAAGTCAATGATAAAAGATTTGTGCAGTTCCCATCGTGGCGCAGCGGAAACGAATCCAACTAGGAACCATGAGATTGTGGGTTCAATCCCTGGCCTCACTCAGTGGGTTAAGGATCTGGCGTTGCTATGAGCTGTAGTGTCGGTTACATGCGCAGCTCGGATCCCAGGAAAAGGATGGTCATCTACAAAGAAATCCCAATTAGGCTATCAGCAGATTTCTCAGCAGAAACTCCACAGGCCAGGAAGGACTGGAATGACATTCTCAAAATACTGCAAGATGAAAACTGTCAGTCAAGGATATTCAATCCAGCAAAGTTATCATTCACATATGAGGGAGGAAAAAGGCTTTTTCAGACAATAGCTGAGGGAGTTCATCACCACACCTGCCTTACAAGAAATGTTGAAAGGAGCTCTTCTACCTGAAACAAAAAGGCAAAAGTACACAAAACTTTGATCAAGGTGACAAAGACAGAATCAGAAAACTGAAACTCTGTATCAAAATAGGTTTTAAACAGTTTATTATAACATAAATGTTAAAGAGGGAAAAAAGCAGAGGTACTTCAATTTTTAACTCACAACATAAAAAAGGATAATTTGAGACAACAAAAACATAAAAGAGGATAGAACCCATACAAGCAAATGTAGGTAAGATGCCACTGGCACAAAAAGGACTATTTTATCTAAGAGATGTTAATACAAACCTCATGGTAACCACAAAACATAAATAGTACAGAGCACAGACACTACCCAAAGAAAAAGAGGAAACTGAGAAAAACATCATAGAGATCCACCAAACTAAAATGGCAGACAGAAACACATAGAAAAAGAAACAATGGAGATAGAGAACAACCAGAAAACAAAAGATAAAATGGCAGTACTGAGTCTGCATCTATCAATAATCAGCCTAGATGTAGACGGACTGAAATTGCCCAATCAAAAGACACAGAGTGGCTGGATGGATTAAAAAAATAAGACCCACCTATGTGCTGCCTCCAGGAGACTCATCTCAGCTCTAAAGACAAACACAGGCTCAAAGAGAAGGGACAGGAGATGATACTAAAAGCAAATGGCAGCCAAAAGAGAGCAGGTGTAACTAATACTCACATTAAACAAAATAGCCTTCCAGGAAAAAAGGTAACAAGAGACAAAGATGGATGTTATATAATGACAAAGGGGACAATTCATTGAGAAGACACAAAAGTTATTAATATTTACATACACACACACACACACACACCTACTATAGGAGCACCAAATATATGAAGCAATCGTTAACAGACCTAAACTGACAGCAACAAAATAAAAGTTGAGGTCTTTACATTAAAGGATAGATTATCCATACAGAAAGTCAACAAGGAAATAGGAGCCTTCAATGAAATATTAGACCTGATGGATTTGATAGAGTTGTACAGAACATTGTATCCTAATGCAGCAGAAGGCAAATTCTTCTCAAGTGCACAGGAAATGATCTCAAGAATACACACTGAGATACAAGACTCAATAAATTTAAGAAGACTGAAATCATATAAAAAACTTTTCTGATTACACTGTATGAAACTACTATAGCAGTGTAGAAATCAACTATAAGAAGAAAGCTGGGAGTTCCCATTGTGGTACAGCAGAAATCCATGAGGATGCGGGTTTGATCCCTGGCCTCACTCAGTGGGTTAAGGACCCGGTGTTGCTGTGAGCTGTGGTGTAGGTCACAGATGCGGCTCATATCCTGCATTGCTTTGGCTGTGGTGCAGGCTGGCAGCTGTAGCTCCGATTCAACCCCTAGCCTGAGAACCTCCATATGCCTTGGTGCAGTCCTAAAAAGCGAAAAAAAAAAAAAAAAGCTGGGAAAAAAAATCACAAATATGTGGAGAATAAACAATACACTACTAACCAATATGCTACTGAACAACTACTGGGTCAACAAAGAATTCAAAGGAGAAATAAAAAAAAATGAAGAGAAAATAAAAATATGACATACCAAAATCTATGGGATGCAGCAAAAGAGGGAAGTTTATACAGGCCTACCTCAAGAAACAAGAAAAATCCCAAATAAACAACCTAATTTCACACCTAAAGGAAACAGAAGAAGAACAAATGAAGCCCCAAGTCAGTAGATGGAAAGAAATAATAAAGATTGAGGAGGAATAAATGAAAGAGACTAGAAGGATAACAGTAAAGATCAATGAAACTAAGAACTGGCTCTTTGAAAAGAAAAACAAAATTGACAAACTTTTAGATATACTCATTCAGAAAGAGAGATAAGGCTCTGATAAAAAAAAGGCCTAAAATCTGCTAAAGGATTGCTTCTCGGAGTTCCCGTGGTGGCGCAGTGGTTAACGTATCCGACTAAGAACCATGAGGTTGTGGGTTCGATCCCTGGCCTTGCTCAGTGGGTTAAGGATCCGGCATTGCTGTGAGCTGTGGTGTAGGTTGCAGATGCGGCTCGGATCCCGCCTTGCTGTGGCTGTGGTGAAGGCCGGCAGCTACAGCTCCTGTTAGACCCCTAGCCTGGGAACCTCCACATGCCGCGGGTGCGGCCCTAGATAAGGCAAAAAAAAAAGGCAAAAAAAAAAGATTGCCAAGTACTTGAGAGTATGAATCTCTAGGGGCTACTGTAAGGGACTTCAGAATTACTGATCTGGGCACTGGGACACTGCCCTCAATAGTTGTCAAAAGAGAATTCCTGTCATGGCTCAGTGGAAACGAATCTGACTAGCTTCCTGAGGATGGAGGTTTGATCCCCGGCCTTGGTCAGTGGGTTAAGAATCCCGCGTTGCTGTAAGCTGTGGTGTAGGTCACAGATGCGGCTTGGATCTGGCATTGCTGTGGCTGCGGTGTAGGCCAGCAGTTACAGCTCCAGTTCTACCCCTAGCCTGGGAACCTCCATATGCCAAGGGTGTGGCCCTAAAAAGACAAAAAAAAAAAAAAAAAGAAAGTTATCAAGAAGAAATTCTCATAAATAGAATAGTTTCTTCCCTTACCTGATTTAGCATGACATCATAGACATCATTCCCCTCACAGTATACGTGGGCCTAGAGAGAAAAGAAAAAAACTGCCATCTGTACAGTCCCAGCCCTGATGAGATCCTAAGTGAGGCTCTAAATTTTCTTGCCTCAAGGTATCTTTCTCCTGCACTATCAATGTGTATTTTCCAGAAAGAAATGCAAAAGTACATTCTCCTACACATAATGTATCATTCCTAAAAAGAAAACATGTTGTCTTTTTGTAATTACAGAAACACAAATGATTCTAACTCAGTTAAAGGAAACCCACTCCAGAGGAAGCCTTTTTTCTTTATCTTCAAATCCTTTTTCTATTCATCAGTAACTTATGCCATACAAGGTCAGTTTCCCATCAGGACATTGATAATGATATAATTAGCTAATTGAGAAAAAGAATGAGGTATGGAAAGCTGATGACAACCTCTGAAGTTAACTACATTAAAAACATCTTATTACCCCTAAACCCCACCACTCCTGTCTTTCAGCCTTGGAGAAAATTAATCACCAGTATTATTTTGAAGATTCTCTTTTTTTATTTTGTATTTTTTTTGCTTTTTAGGACTGCACCCATGGCATATGGAGGTTCCCAGGCTAGGGGTCAAATCAGAGCTATAGCCATTGGCCTATACCACAGCAAGGCCAGATCTGAGCCTCATCTGCAACCTACACCACAGCTCACTGCAATGTGGGATCCTTAACCCACTGAGCAAGGCCAAGGATAGAACCCTCAACCTCATGTTTACTAGTCAGATTCTTTTCTAGTTACTAGTTGGATTCTTTTCTGCTGGGCCTCTCCCACTCCCCCTCTCTCTTTTTTTTCCTGTGCTGATGGCAAGTGGAAGATCCCTGGCTAGGGAACCTGTGCCACAGCAGCAACCTGAGCCACTGCAATGACAACACCAGATCCTTAACCCACTGTACCACAAAGGAACTCCCTTGGAGAGGATTCTTAAAATGGATACTAGCAATGTTCCAGACGGGAATCTCAATAACAAAGAACAACTGCTCTCTGAGAAATCAGTGGGAGTCTCTCACCTTCCCCAGCTTGGCTGTGCACTCTGGGTCCACTGGAGCTTTGCCCTTTAACAGCAAGGTCTTCACAGACTCTGAGGAAAGACAGACACATACCACGTCTACTTCTACAGGAATCAAAAATAGCTGTCATGGTTAGACAGAAACCTGTCATAATGAACTTCGCCCTTCCCAAGCAATCCTTCCCAAGTATAGCACGGAAACAAGTGCTGATTCAGAGGGCGATGGAAACAGGAAGGGCTATAGCAGACCTTATCTACCCAGGTCTCAATTTATCTCAGATACAGGAAACTGAAGATTTTGAGAAAGTAGGTTAGTCCTGTGGTATGCCCCACAGGTAAACAGTTAATTGTATCTTCAAGAATGGAAGAAATAAGAGTTGAAAGAACAAGATATCCCCTAGCCTCACCCTTCCCAGAGACCCTCTTGCTGGCGGATGTCCTCCCTGGCCTGTCACGGGTGGCTAACCTTGCTTGTCTTCTGTCTTCTCACTGTCAGCCTTTCCTCCAGCCACAGGCTCCTTTTTCACCTGCTGCCTCTGGCATCTTCGAATTTTCTTTGCAGGAGGAGTGTCTTCTGTAGTTGTTTTGCCATTAATTCTTGCAGCTTCATTTAATGCTACAGGCAAGATAAATGGGCAAAGAAGCCAAAGAATGAGTACACAATGAATTTGCAGCTTCGAAAAAACACCTTTTGAAAGAAATGGACTGAGATGGTTTTGTAAATTTACAAAGAAATAATAACTGCCACATCACTGTGCTTGAAAACTGAGTTCCTGAATTGCTATTCTAGACAAATAAAACCAACAAAATAAAATGAAGCCTTGAGGGTCTTGTAAGATCATGGCCTGAGGCATGATTCTCATCTGCCTGCTTATGTGTTCTGTTCACTTGTGCCCCATCCCCCAAGTACTTATCCTCAACTACCTAAGGTGGTATAAGATAATGGTTAGTAGAGTGCTCTGAAGTCTGTGCCTAACTCGGAGTCCAGCCCTGTTTCTTCTAGTTGTGGAATCTTGCAGAAGTTAATTTATCTCTTTGTACTTCAGTTGCCACAACTGAAAAATCCAGATGACAACAACAATATGGAATCTGTAAGGTGGATCGATACATTTAAGAACACAATATACAGACATATAGAGAGTATGATAGCTCATTATAAATCAATTGTAAGGGTTGCATTTTATTATCTCTGAAACTGGACGCATTTTACAACTGATAACTTATAAGCAGTGAATCATGTTTTAATTGGAAGCGCTTTTCCTTACTTGGTGCTACATAAAATAATCAGGCACCTTATAATTAATTTTTTAGATTGTATTACATTAGATGTTTAAAGTAGTGCTGGCACCAGGCCTAGTTGTTATAGATCAACAAGCTGTTACACACAATTCTGCAATCCAAAAAACTCCTAAAACCGATTTTCAAAGTTCAGCACCGAAACAAGTACTGATTTAGGAGGCGATGGAAACGGGAAGGGCAATAGTAGAAGGCACCGTTTATTTTCCGACTTCCCGCCTCCCGGCATTCCGCCCCCAGCAAAGCACTCCAAACCTCGCGCCTGGCGGCTGCGAGTCCCCCTCCGCCGCGCAGCCATGGAGCCCGAATATTGACGTCATCAACCACCCTCCTAGGAATCGCCGGCACAGTCTCAAGGCGGGAACACGCTGCGCGCCTACGTCCTGGCCGGAAGCTGTTCGCACAGGACGGGGAAGTACCCTCCACAATATTTGCATCTCGCAATGTCTTGTGGGAAGTCACCATAACTATGAAATCACTGTAAGTATGGGAGCTTTATAAATGCTCGGTCCAGGAGGTTTTCTCCGTAGGGCGGAGAGAAGCTCATCGATGGGGCTACATGCTGAGTGCACTTGGTCACTCCACTCCATGTCCCTTGGGAAGGTCTGAGACTAGAGCCAGTAAGCGGCCCTAACAGGGCCCTCCATGAACCTCGGGGAGGTGAGTTCCCAGAAAACGGGTCTCCGCGCGAGGGCGGACTGGGCAGGAGATGCCAGGTGGACCCCGCCCTTGAGGAGGGGCCTGGCGGATGCCTCCTGAGCCGGAGCTTGGAACAGACTCACGGCTAGCGAAGTGAGTTCAATGGCTGAGGTGAGGTACCCTGTCTGGGGGCCTCATAACCCAATTCAGACTACTCTCCCTCCGTCCATTTTTAAGAAATGCTGCGGTTCAGCGCAAAATGAAATCGAAACGCACAGAAATAGACCTTTTAGACCTTGAGGTAAGGAATGGGGGGGGTGTCTCAAGGATATTTAGTAGAAGTATTGATAAATTTGATTATATTAAAATTAAATTTTGTTCAACATATTTAAAGAAAAAAGTTTTTCATTACCTGCATGTGGTTTGATTACAAATATTAAAAAAAATCGGAGGATAGTGGGGAGATAAATGTTTTAACTCAAAAAGGAAGTTTAGCAAGGCTGATAGAAAACATGTAAGAATAAAATTTTATCTTTATAAAAGAGCTTCAAACAAGTAGAAAAAGATCTTTTTAGGAAAGATACAATTTAAAATAACATAAAAGCATATCAAGTACTTGGGAATAAATATGAGAAGATGTTTAAGTGCTCAACAAATGTTTGTTGGATTGGATTGGTTAATCTGTTTCTGAAGATACCTCAAAGCTTGTTGCATCTGACTTAATTATGGCACAAATAAGCTAGACTGGCCTAAAAGGCATTAATTTGGGAATAGGAAGATGTATAAAAATAGAAATTTATTAAAAATATCTAATATTTACTAGTGCTTTCTTTGAGTAGTAGACACTGAACTAAGTGCTTTACGTGTATAACTAGCAATGTTGATAATAACTAGAAATTATTTAGTGCTTATTCTCCTATGAGCTTTACATTTATTATCTAATTCTCACAACAACCCTACAGGGTAGGTGCTGTTCTTATCTCCATTTTACAGTTGAGGAAGTTGAACTTTAGAAAAATTTAAGTAACTTATTCTAGGTCACACAATGTATTAGTTTGCTAGGGCTGCCATAACAGAACTACAGACTGGATTACTTAAACAAAAGAAATTTGTTTTCTCAAAATTCTGGAGGTTGGAATTCCAAGATTAAGGTGTTGGCAGCGTTGGTTTCTCCTAAAGCCTCTCTCCTTAGATTGCAGGTGACTGCCTTCTTGTTGTATCTTTCCTAATAAGCCTATTAACTTGCCTATTACCCTGATGATAAAGTCTAACTTGATCTAGTAGATCTAGACTGTTTATGATGAAACCTATTATCTTGCATAAATTAACCATGTTGAGGTCATAAAGGATAGGTAATTTTCCTAAAGGAATGAAAATTGTTTGCAGTAGGTCCATCTGAACAAGAATATACGTAAATAGCTTGGATTAGCCTGTGTTTGCTTGTGCTAAGTGTATTAACTCAAATGGAAACTTGGTTTAAAAAGTTCAACCTAAAAACAGTGCAAGTGCCATCACTGGTCCTTAAAGAGACTAGGTGAAGGAGGGGATTGCATCACTTCAGCACCTTTTAAGGTAAATGAGGAGGGAATCATCATCAGCCAATCCGGCTCTGAGGCCATTTCCCAATGCCACTTCCTGTCTCTCTCCTTTCTCTCCATTTTGGTGGTGTGCTGGTGAGTGTGCACTTAATTTTGCTCCCTAATTGTTTGAATTTTTCTCTGACTTGAGCTGTTGTATCCTGTTGGCAGGCCTTTATTTAAGTCGGCATCGGAGTGTGAGTTACAGGGTGATTAATTTTGGCTGTGTGGAGATTGGGGGAAGGCAGTAAAACGGTTTTCCTGGCTTGTTTCCACGTGGGTCTCTGCAGTTCTGGGTCTGCCTGCCTTCTCTGAGACAGTGACCTGCGAACTGTAGATTCTGCTTCATTTACAGAGTGCTCCTAGAAAACGCCTGGATTCATTTTGCTTAGGGGAAAAGGCACTGTTATTATCTCAATGCTGTTGGGTTCCTTTTTTTTTTTTTTTTTTTAATTGAAAAGGACGGATTTATTACTTGCAGCAAGTAAGGAGAATGCCAAGGATGTTTCTCAAAGCTGTCTCCCTCAATGCTGTTTTGACTTCTGTCTCCCAGAGTGAGAGGGTAGCTCTTGGGAAGAGTTCAGACTAGTATGTTTTAATTCTGCATCTGCAGGGCCCGGATACTTACTGGGTTTGTGGGAGCTGCAGTGGCTGTTGTCTTTGTCGCGGTGTTTGCTCAGAATAGTTTGACTTTCTTAGTGGGACTAGGCTGCAAACTCTCAAGTGAGATGATGTTAATAAGCTCTAAGAGGAGCTCCCAGTTTTAATGTTGGCACTGTGGTAATGGTTCCTTAAAAAGCTTGAGGTATATTCAAAAAGACGAGGGGCCTTAGCTTAGTTCAGGCCTAGATCAAATTACAACGACACTGGTCCTCCAGTGGCCTTGGGTGAGCCAGTGAGCCTTTCTGAGGCTCAGCTTTTGAAGATCAAAGTACAAAGTCCAGGCACTAGTATAATAAATATATAATAAATGTTAAATACCTTCTAGAAGTAAGCAATTTTATTCTGGATATTATTTTTCTCATAAAAAGTTTTAGTGACATTGAATGATGATATATATTAGTTTGAATATAGTATATTGTTATCCTTAGAGGTAAAAGGTGTGAGAAAGACAAAATAGTGCATGGAAAATGGGAATAGCCAGTAGTAGACCCTTCATAATCCTTAAAATAATTCTCAAGTTTTACTGGTAAGTTAATGTTATTTGAATAGTAATATATTCACATTTTTCAAAGTTCAAAAACATAATGAAGTCTCCTAAGCCCGATTCCCCTCTCCAATAATTGTAGACAATTTCTTGCGTATTTTTCCTGAGATATTTTATGCATATTTAAGCAAATATATGTACTCCTCTCTTCAATACATACTCTACCATATATCTTACTTTTCCCAGTTAGGATTTCCAAATGAGTAAATATAGAGTGTCCACATTCTTTAAAATGGTTATATAACAATCTGTGTATGTACGTGCCATAGTTTATTTAACCTTTATTGTTGGACATTTAGGTGGTTTACAGTCTTGTTATTTCCTTCAAAATGAAAAACCTGGTGCATGTCATTTGTCGCATGTGACATTTCAGTTGGGTCTTGATATATTGTTGTTCATAAGGACTCTCAATATGCAGTACTTGCTATTTTGTGCAGAGTGATGACTAGAAACCAACACCCTAAATATCTTGATTGATCAATAAGGGATTTTCTATTAAAAGTAAAACCATGCTTATGGCTTTTATGTGAATATATCTTTGCCCACTTCTGCTAAGTAAGGGATGGTTTATTTTGCTGTGAATACATTTTTTTGGGGGGGGGGGAGTCTTTTTCGTGCAGCATAGGGAGGTTCCTAGGCTAGGGGTCGAACTGGAGCTGTAACCTCCACCCTACACCACGGCCCCGGCAACATGGGATCCGAGCTGTATCTGTGACCCACACCACAGCCCACGGCAGTGCCAGATCCTTAACCCAATGAGCAAGGCCAGGGATCGAACCTCATGGATACTAGTAGGGTTCCTTACCGCTGAGCCATGAGGGAAACTCCTGAACACATTTAATGTGAAGGAATGGCAGCATGAATCAGAAGCCACGTGATACTCATTTTTTCAAGGGCAGAAGGGGCAAGTTTTTCATGTTTACTTAACAAAATGTGTGCTGAACATATTTCTGAAATTATGATGTTGACTTAATAAACTCACTTTAACATTAAAGTTAGGGAAAATGGAAATGTTTTGGGGCTGTAAACGTGCAAAATAAAAGAGGAGGCCTTTGGGAATTTCTCCAAAGCTATTTATTTTAAAAGTATTAAAAGGGCCAGATCATATTTTGTAAAATATCTAGTTTTCCAGTTAGGAGATTTTGCTGATTGGGAAATAAATTAGTTTCAATGGAAATATGCTTTTATTGTTAAACAATAATTTTATGTAGAATACACTGGAATCTTCATTCTTAAGTAGAGAATGAGGGGAAGGGGACAGTGAACTTTTTTTTCCTTAAAAGTTACAGAATCTTGAATTTGGAAGGAACTTTATTTATGACTGACTTTCCTGGCTTCAGTATTATTGTGAAAGTGTGAAATTTTAGGCAATTTACATTCCTATTCATTAGGTGGTTGACCTTGGACACTTAATAATGCAAACAACATGCTAAACATTTAACTACACGCCAGCTATTGTGCAAAGTATTTTATATTTACTTTATGTCATTTAATCTTGACAACAGTTCTAAGAGGTAGATAGTATTTGTCTTCGATTTACGAAAAGGGAATCTTAGGCTTAGAAAAATTGCATAACTTGCCCCCAGGTCACAGCAAATATCTGAGGGAGTTAAGATTCAAGTCCAGTTACATCTAACTTCAAAATCCATTATCTTAACTCCTAAGCTAAGTCGTCTACCACTTATTTAGTTTCTAGACCTTGCTTGCATACCTAAAAAATGAAAATGACGTAATACTTGCAAAATGAGGTAGTATTATAGACAGTGCTTTATAAATTCTAAGGTAGGCATAGTAGAAATAGATGAAATATTAGGTTAACAGAATAAAAGGTTTTATTGTCTTTTGCATGCTGATTTCAAATTATTCCTTTTCTGCTCTTTTGACCCAAAGTCCTCAGGTACTATATTTTTATTTCGTTTTTATTTTGCTCCACCAGGGATGAGTTTGGGATGGGGTGAAATGATGGTCTCTAGGAATGAGCTGTATGATTAGGCAATATTTGTTTTTCGGGGGGGGGGGGGCTTTTGTCTTTTGAGGGCTGCACCTGCGGCATATGGTGGTTCTCAGGCTATGGGGTCTAATCAGAGCTGTAGCTGCCGGTCTACACCACAGCCACTGCAACGCCTGATCCTTAACCCACTGAATGAGGCCAGGGATTGAACCCGCAACCTCATGGTTTCTAGTCAGATTCGTTAACCACTGAGCCATGACGGGAACTCCTGATCTCACCACTTTTATTTCACATATACTCTGAGCAGATTCCTTCTGCACTGAGTGGTTAAAACAATTGAAATAGGCTAAAATAACGGACAGTGGGAAACAAAACTTGGGAGTCTGTTCTGATAGTAGTTTCTTATAGAGCTGTCATTAAAAGAGGACTGTGCTAAGCAACCAATTTAGCATTTATTTCTATGCAACATTTTTTATTGTTTTATTTTTGCTTTAGGTTGAAAATGGAATCCACTGAGGAAGGAAGGCCTAGGTCTTTGGCACTATGTGTGCCAGCCCAGAAGCTGGGAAAGACCCCTAAAAGTCAAGTGGGCTTGGATTTGGACATTCTCAGTAGGAATGGTTAAATGCTGATGGGACCAGAAAGGCAAGTACTTGAACTTTGACCAAGACATCATGCCTTAAATTGTTCTCTGTTTCACATATATGTGTCTTTTCTATCTAAAAAAGATGATAGGAGGCTCTTTGAGTTGCCATTGTATTCCATAGTGTGGGATACACAGTAGACAATGAGTAAATTGGAATGGAACTGAGTAAAAGGGAGTGATGATGTAATCTTAAAAGGGAATCATCAGCTATTTTATCAGTTTGTGGTTTGTATCAGGCCTTTATGAAGCACCTGTTCACATATAAAATGTACATTTTGGCCATGAGCCACCAGTCCTTTGAAGAACTTAATTGCCACAGGGAACAAAATGAGCGAGTCATTAATTGTCTATAGGCTATTTATAACATGTTTTCTTTAGTTCCCTAAATAACTCAGTAAATATGTAATGGCGATTATGTGGTAGAGTGACACTTGCAGAAGCATGACTAGAACCCAGTAGGGAGCATCACACATTGGGAAAAGCAATATATCTATGGTCTTTTTAGGGCTGCACCCATGGCATGTGGAGGTTTCCAGGCTGGGGTCGAATCAGCTGTAGTCGCTGGCCTACGCCACAGCCACAGCAACGTTGAACCACATCTGCAACCTACAGTACAGCTCACGGCAACACCAGATCCTTAACCCACTGAGCATTGCCAAGGATTGAATCCTAGTCCTCATGGGTGCTAGTCAGGTTTGTTAACTGCTGAGCCATGACAGAAACTCCATGGCATCATCTTAGCAGGATTTATATGCTAAGTGTTGTGTTGCATATCAAGGACACAAAGACCAGGCCCTTTGCAGTTTGGGTTTTGTTTGTGAGATGAGACAAATAGAGAATTTACACCTTATTTACTAATTATTTTCCCATAAGTACTTGGACATGGAGTTTTGAGGTAGACGGTGTTAAAATAATCACAATAGAAGGGGTGAAATCTCACAGCCTTGCTTCCTATGTTACATGAGTTGATCTCACATGCTGCTGATCTCTAAAACATTTTGCATAATTAAAGTGTTATTCAAGTATAGGATGAGAAGGAGTAAAATAACACTTTGATTATATCTCTCCAAGGTACTTAAAATACCTGTTTCTTTCTGACCTACTGAGCCAGGATGCCATCCTTACTATGTTATAAAGCAGACCATCTCTTGCCTATTTCATGTAGGAACTGGCATGATGAAGTGACAATATAGAGTTTTGACAGAAGTGGGTTGAAATCCTAGTTCTTAATAGCTAGGTGGCCTTAAGAAATTTAACTTCTCTGAGCCTCAAATTTTGAAATATGGAGTAGTTGTAAAGTTGCAGCAAAATGATTTCAGTAGTTCTTGACAGATTGTAGAAAAATTTTTTTTTCTTGTCTTTTTGCTTTTTATGTAGAGCTGCACCCGTGGCATATGGAGGTTCCCAGGCTAGGGGTCTAACAGGAGTGTAGCCACTGGCCTTCGCTACAGCCACAGCAACGCAGGATCTGAGCTGCATCTGCAACCTTCACCACAGGTCACGGCAACGCCAGATCCTTAACTCACGGAGCAAGGCCAGGGATCGAACCCACAACCTCATGGTTCTTAGTCGGATTCGTTAACCACTGAGCCACGAAGGGAACTCCAGATTGTAGAAATTTTTAAGAATGATAGCTACTACTTCCTTTCTGTCACCTTATTTTAATCATAACTACCCTTTTAGGCAGTGGTGTCCAACAGAACTTTCTGTAATAATGGAAATGCTCTATATTTGTACTGTCCAGTTTGGTAGTCATCAGCCACATGAGGCTATTGCGCAATTAAAATGTGGCTGAGGAATTTAATTTTAAATTTAGGCTGTATGTGGTGTTACCTATTCGGCAATGCAATTTTTTCATTCTTTTTTTCCCCCTTCTTAGGGCTGCATCTATGGCATATGGAGGTTCCCAGGCTAGGGGTTGAATCAGAGCTGCAGCTGCTGGCCTATGCTATAGCTCACGGCAACGCCAGATCGTTAATCCTCTGAGAAGGGCCAGGGACTGAACTTGCAGTCCTCATGGATACTAGTTGGGTTCTTAACCTACTGAGCCACAATGGAAACTTGTAGTTTTTCTTTTTTTTTTGAGATATAATTGATGTATAATTTATTTGTTTCAGTTACTTGTATATACTGTGAAATATTACCATAGAAAGTCTAGTTGATATCCATCACCACACCTCAGTACAATTTTTTTTCTTGTGATGAGAAGTTTTGAGATTACTCTCTTAGCAACTTTCATATATGTAATAAGTATTAAGTGTAATTTTAAGACTCATTCAAGACCTACATTTTTCCTCCCTGAAGCCTTCTTTGACCAATGGTTCTTCTTTAGCATCACTTGGCTCTCTCTATCACTTATTTGGTACTTAGCATGGACATTAATTTACACAACTTACACAACTTATCTTTGATTGTATTACAAGTTAAGTTATGGATTTTTAAATTTCCCCATTGCTGCACGAAAAGGAACATGATAGGACTTCCCCCATGGCTCAGTGGTTAAGGATCCAGCATTGTTACTGCCGTGGCTCTGGTTACTGCCATGGCAGATTCCATCCCTGACCCCTGGGAATTTTGCATACCCCCCTCAAAAGGAACAGGATAAAATAACAATTGTAGGAGTTTCTGTCGTGGCTCAGTGGTTAACGAATCCCCCTAGGAACCGTAAGGTTGTGGGTTCCTGGCCTTGCTCAGGCTGGTTAAGGATCAGGCGTTGCTGTGAGCTGTGGTGTAGGTCGCAGACGCGGCTTGGATCCCGCGTTGCTGTGGCTTTGGCGAAGGCCGGCGGCTACAGCTCCTGTTAGATCCCTAGCCTGGGTACCTCTACATGCCGCGGGTGTGGCCCTAGAAAAGGCAAAAAGACAAAAAAAAATTTTATATATATTATATGTAGTTAGTAAGCTTTTAGAAAAAATGTTCTAGTTAGTGATTAGGTGAAGAATAAGAAATAGTATAAAGGTTGCCTGTAGTGATGAACTTTGTTTCACCTGAAAATTCAGATACTATTAAAACTCTGGAAGAAATTAAAGGCTTTGTATATATACTGCCATCTTGTGGCCATTTGGGTTCCAAATGATGCTAATTCAATTTTGCTATAGGCCCAAATGAAACTGAAACTTGCTTTTTTAAAAAAAGCTGATTTAAATTACCTTCTCATTTATCTAAATCTTATGTGTTCCTAGCCCCTTCCCTCCCCTCTTTTTTTTTTTTTTAAAGGATTTTATGGGAATTCACTGATGGCTTAGTGTTTAAGGACTTGGCACTGTCCCTGCTATGGGTTGAGTTTTATCCCTGACTCGAGAACTTCCACGTGCCAGTGTGTGCCCCCCCCAAAAAAAGGATTTTTTGATTTTAATGATTGTGGTTACAAGTGTTTTCTGCAACCACATTAATACCCTGTGAACTTGGAGAGAATGGAGGTAACCCATGCCATTCATGCCTCATCTCCTCGAATTTGTTCCCATGGCTGCCAAGCTCTGGTTGCTGCCAGCACATCACGTCTTCCTTTTGCATACCCATTCTCTTCTTAGACTATTGACTTTTATAACCTGTCCAAGGAGACTATTGACTTTTATAACCTAAGGTTGGTTAGACTTGTACTGTTTTACCCAAACTTTTAAATTTATACAAAAAGGCAGAGTTTATGTAGAAGTTCCTCCCTAGTCTGATACTGAGTTGGGCATTTGATGATATCATGGATCAATTTATATTATTGAATAAAGAATGATCAGTTTTCTTTGAGGTTAATTTTCCTTGAGGCTACAGGGGTGTGACTTGGTGTGGAGTAGGCTGATGTGTATTCAAGTCTTGTAGTTATAACCTTTGTATGTTTTTTATTTAATAATTGTTTATTTTTCAGAGATGATGCCAGATAGTTGATAGATCCTATAGTTCAACTTGATTCCTAGATAGGAGCTGGATTCCATCTGCTACCTGAAGTAAGTATAAAAGAAAACTTCATTTGGATTTTTAATTATCTAGAAAGTTTGGGGGCTCAATTTTCTTAATGGTTGAAATTTGGTAGCTGAAGAAGCCTTAGTTATAACATTCACAGAGTTTCCTTTGTTTAGGGATGAGGCTCTGGTGGTGGTTTGTCCTTCACCAGTCACTTGCAGTTTGCCACAGTGAAAGAAAGGCCTGTTAAGTCTATGTTTTGGCTGATGGCCCTGATTCAACCCATGCTCTATGCAGAGTAAAGGCAGGGCAAACACCTGGAATTGAATTCTGCTTCTTGGAATTCTTACTGTGATCTAGCCTGTGATCTCAGGTAACTCTTAAATCTTTGAACTATGAATTTGATGCTATAGCACTTTGTAGTGCTTTGCTGTTTTGTGATAATGCCTTTTAGAGAGACAGAACTTGGGTCAAGAATCCTTAGTCTAAAAATTCAAACACCACAGAAAAAACACTGATGGCTGGTATAATTCTGTCAACCACTTCACTTGTCAGTTTTTAACTAATCACCTATTTTATTAGTCTCTATATAAGACTAAGAGAACCCCAGAGCTGATTAAATCAATTTAAAAATCAAGATCATATACTCCAACACAATATAGTCATTCACGAAAGTTCATCTTTCTTGAAGTGGAAGCGTATTCACGATGCATTAAGTTAAAAACAAGTTACAGAGCAATATGTGTAATCCTTTTTCTGCTTAAACCTTTTTATTTTGGGGGAGTACTAAATTACTTTATTTAAAGGAATTGTAACTAAGGAAGGTAAAGGTAACACAGACATGCACTAAACATTTGTATATACTTAAATTTACTTGAGAATCATTTGAAAGGACATACTCAACTACTAGGGATTATTGTCTCTAGAATTGGGCTCTACGGATGATCTTATGAGCCAGTATTTTCTGACTTTATTATATTCATGTATTATGTAATTTAAATTTATTTTAAGCAACTTAGGTGGGACAGGCTTATGTTTTCTATCTAAAGGTTTCATCAGAGAATGGGTACATATGAGAGTGAAATATAGGAAATACAAATAATTAAGTAACATTAGCACTTGCAATAATTTTTTAGCTTTTGTCTATATCTTTTGCAGAAATGAAATTTCAAGAGACTGAAACTAGATCAGAGTCTGACTTCTTTCCTAGCCTGGAACACTTGGGTGTTATAAGTCCTGGATGTATAGCGGTTTTTCTGTTATGATAAGGCTTATGTTGAAATTGAGAAGCTCTGACATACATGTAAATCTGAAAACTCAGCTTGGTGACTTCACGGCTAGCCACGAAGGTGCTACAAGTTTTATTTAAAAAAAGATTGTTTATTTTTTAAAGTTTCATTGAAGTATAATTGTTTTATAGTATTGTGATAATTTCTGCTGAATAACAAAGAGAATCAGTTATTATAAATTTTATTGAAAAATCAACTAAGGATGTTAAGAGATAGCATAGCATAGTTATACATGGGTCTGGAGTCAGACTGGGTTCAAACTCATATCTCTGTCATTTAAGCAGCTGTGTTATCTTGGCAAGTATCTTAACATATTAATGTCTTAGTGTCTATTTCTTAGAAGATGATAATAGTACCTGACTCAAAGGAATAATGCTTGACTTGGGAGATTAAATTGGAAAGCAAATGTGTGGGGCTTAGAACATTGTTAGCATATAGTAAATGCTCCAAAGATATGTAGCTCTTTTATAATTAGAGTCCATGTATATATTTATCTTAGGCTTTGTAGTACCTGGGAATTTCTGCATAATAGGATATCAGGAATTCTTTGTTTTTATTGCTTATGTGCATCTTACTGCCAACAGTTCTATCCCTCATTATCTTTACCCCTAGCATGCAAAGATTAATTTAGTTATAGACCTAGGCAAAGTATGGTAATAAGGACTATAGTGGGAGTTCCTGTCATGGCTCAGTGGTTAACGAACCCAACTAGTATCCATGAGGATACAGGTTCAATCCCTGGCCTCACTCAGTGGGTTGAGGATCTGATGTTGCCATTAGCTGTGGTGTAGGTCACATATGCTCCTTGAATCCTGCATGGCTGTGGCTGTGACACAAGCAGGATGCTATATTTCCCTAGCCTGGGAACTTTAATATGCTGCAGGTGCGGCCCCAAAAAGACCAAAAAAAAAAGAGACTATAGTGTATACTCACATATAATTGTTCCAATGACATTTTCTTATTTACCATCTATTTACTCTTTTTTTTTTTTTTTTTTTTCTATCTAGCTGGACCAGTTGGATCTTACTGGTTCTTCTAGTTCCTGGCTGACTTTTAAATTTAGATGTAGTGATTAGAGTAATGTTTCTTAAAACCTTTATGAAAAGGTGTATTTGAATAACTGGAGATAATCTTTGATGGCTGTTCCTCTCACTGCTTGGAGCCTTAGGTAGTGGGATTTTGGTCCATCATATATCTAAGCTGACTTGTCTTCACTCAGGGTACCATGGGGATGGGTTGGCTGTCCCCGTTAGTGCCTCTGAATTTTGCGGAGTCAAACAATGCAAAGTAGGTAGTGATTCTAGATTGAGAAAATATACCTGTGATTTGGTGGGAAAAAACCCCACTAATTTTAAAACATGAGTATGTATATTATTAATGGTAGAAAACCCTTTAATTGCAATAGTATTTGAATAGCACTGATCTATAAAAAAGCTCTAGTAAATTGATGCTGGGAGTTACTAAAATATACTCTGAAGTCATTCATGTTTAAATTTTAAATAGTTTACTCAGGTTTCTATTGAGTATTTGTTTACACATTTCAGAGTGGTATTAAAATTATCTTTTTCTTTGCAGATTGAGGGTAGATGATTCTTCAAATTAAAGATGGACAGAGACTTCTCACCAGAAATGGTTTATAGAGTCAACTTGCAAAACTGTAAAAAGACAGCAAAAGAAAGAGTAAAATATTTTCTTACTCTAACTTGATTATCCCTAAACACTGGCCCAGAACAGATACTCAAAAAAATAAAAATAAAAAATTGAAATTAATTAAAATCTCCATAGTTGTTTTGGTTTTGTCTTTTTTTTTTTTTGGTTGTTTTGTTTTTGTCCTTTTTTTTTTTTTGGTTCCCAGGCTAGGAGTCCAGTCAGAGTTGTAGCCACCAGCCTACACCACAGCCACAGCAATGCCAGATCTGAGCCACATCTGCAACCCACACCACAACTCACGACAGCGCCGGATTGTTAACCCACTGAGCAAGGCCAGGGATTGAACCCTCAACCTCATGGTTCCTAGTTGAATTCGTTAACTGCTGCACCACCATGGGAACTCCTCTGTGTTTTTGTTTTTAATCACGGGGAAATGGCAGCCATTTTAATGGCATTTCAGCAAGAAATTCACAGGGAATAACTGGGATTTAAATTTTGACTCTGAATAAACTATCCGGATACTAATGAGTCTATTCAATATCTGATTATGATGCTTGATCCTTTAAGAGGCGATGGCGAATGGCTGCCAAAACAAACTGAGTAATAGATATATAAAGGCTTGTTTATATTTAATAGGAATCTTTTATTGTGAAAACTTTATTTATAGCCTTATTGGATATTTTTCATTGATTTAAATTGCACTTACCACTCAGGTATGATTAAAAAGTCATTTTTAGGAGTGCCTAGTGGGTTGAACACTTGGCATTGTTTCTACTGTGGCTTGGGTTGCTGCTGTGACACAGGTTTGATCCTAGGCTTGGGAACTTCCACATGCCCTGGCCATGGCCAAAAGGAAAAGAAAAAGTGATTTTTTCTGCTTTTCTTTTTCTTTTTTTTTGTCATTTTTAGGGCTGCACCCCTGGCATGTGGCTCCCAGGCTAGGGGTCTAATCATTTTGGAATGAGATTTAACAACTTGTGCTTATGTGAGAATCACACAAATGTTATACAAATATAATAACTACTGTTAAGACTATTGAACTGTTTTTTTTTTTTTTTTTGGTCTTTTTAGGGCTGCACTCTCAGCATATGGAGGTTCCCAGGCTAGAAGTCTAATCGGAGCAGTAGCTGCCACCTATGCCACAGCAGCACCATGATGGGAACTCCTTAAACCTATTTTCAGATTACTATTCTCCTATTAAAACAAATATAAGTTTGAGTTACCATCGTGGGAACGAATCTGACTAGGAACCATGAGGTTGTGGGTTCGATCCCCGGCCTTGCTCAGTGGGTTAAGGATCTGGCATTGCCATGAGCTGTGGTGTAGGTTGCAGACGTGGCTCGGATCCAGCATTACTGTGGCTGTGGCGTAGGCTGGCAGCTGTAGCTCTGATTAGCCCTCTAGCCTGGGAACCTCCATATGCCACAGGTGTGGCCCTAAAATGACAAAAGGCCAAAAATAAAAAAGGCAAGTATCAAATTAGAGCCGATGATGTTGACTAGATCATCTAGAGTCATCTAGAAATTAGAGTCAGATTTAAAGATAATGGGAATGAATATTATCTCCGGAGTTCTTAGAGGACTGTGGTAAATACTCATAGTACAGCCAATAGGTACTTAGAATATCGAAACAAGATCAAAATCAAACTTCATGGTTAAAAATACCTTTTTTGAAAGGTGGAAGTAAACCTGCAATTAAAGTGATATATAAGCACAAACTGCTGTCAGTTTATGTTCGGAAGAGTGGATTAAAAATCTATAAATGGGAGTTCACATTGTGGGGCAGTGGAAACAAATCTAACTAGTATCCATGAGAATGTGGGTTTGATCCTTGGCTCGCTTGGTGGGTCCGGTGTAGCGTAGGTCGCAGATGCAGTTTGGATCTGGTATTGCTGTGGCTGTGGAGTAGGCCAGCATCTGCAGCTCAGATTCAACCCCTGGCCTGGGAACCTCCTTTATGCCACAGGTGGGGCCCTAAAAAAAAAAAAGGACGAGGCCCTAAAAAAAACAAATGAATACATAAAACAACATTGAGGAATTTCCTGATGGCTCAGCAGGTTAAGGGTCCAGTGTTGTCACTGTTGTGGCATGGGTTTGATCCTTAACATGGGAACTTGTGCTTGCCGTGAGTGAGGCCAAGAGAAAAACCAGCTATGTTCCTGAGGCTGGAATAGTGGGCTCTCTGCTGGTGGCTGTGAAATTTATATTATTACTGTGGAGAGTGGTTTGGCAACATCTAGTTTATTTGAAGATGCTTATACTCAGTCTCAGTCTCTGGGCATTATATTTTATAGGAATTCTTGACATGTATACACAAAGAAACATACAGAAAGTTCATTGCACTAATATTTTTAATTGTAAAAGCCTGGAACTTATGTCCATTAGAAGAATGAATAAAATAAATTGTGGTGTATTTGTAGTATTTGGCTATTAAAATGAATTAATACAAAGATGTTAAATTTACATCTCGAAAACAATGAGTTAAAAAAATGGCCAACTGCTCTGTTGTGTGAAAAGATTTAGTAGTTTTAGAACATGCAAAACAAAGTTTGATGTATACACATATACTAAAAGTATAAGAGCATGCATGAGAATGATAAACACCAAAATCTGGCTTACCCTCAGAGAGCTAAGAGGAAAATGTATTGAGGTGTACACAGGGGAGGCTTCGGTTGTATCTGTAAATCCCCCCCCCCTTTTTTTTTGCTTTTTTGCACTGGTGGCATATGGAGGTTCCCAGGCCAGGGGTCCAAATCGGAGCTACAGCTGCTGGTCTACACCACAGCCACGCAGGATCCAAACCATGTCTGCGACCTACACCACAGCTCACGGCAATGCCAGATCCTTAACCCACTGAATGAGGCCAGGGATCAAACCTGCAACCTCATACATAGTTCTTAGTCGTATTCATTTCCGCTGTGCCACGATGGGAACTCCTGTATCTGTAACTTTTTACATCACTAAAAAATATCAGATGTGAGAAAGTTATGGGTTTATTAAAGCTGAGTGATGGTCATTCACATATTTTTGACAGTTGATATTTAATAATAAAAACCAATATTTATAAAAGCTTTTTTTGTAGATGTGTCTCTGTATTCCAGCCTTGATTGATTTCACTGGTCTCACGACCAGGAGCTGCTTTAGACATGGGTCACTGAAAGGTCGGTCTATGCCATGAGAAAAGAGGACACATGCCACCAAGAAACAGTTTAGGTCAGTTCCTGGTGTTCCAGGCTACTGGGATATTAAGATTTTGTGGTTCCTCCCATTTTTCCTCTCTGGCAAAACACGCTCTCATCCCACTGCTCCCCCCCTCCCCTCCTGCTGTGTGTGTATGTGTGTGCGTGCGTGTGTGCGTGTGTGTGTGTGTATCATAAAGTTAGGTAGTGGTTAAATTTGAGTGCTTTATATTTTATAATGAAATGAGACTCACCCTTTGACTGTACTTTAAGTAATATTTCTACATTTGGCATAGTTAAAACCAGGAGATGCACAAAAGCCTAAGATAGCCAAAAACGTTTGGGGCTACATGGTTAACACATGAACCTCTAATTTTCCTCAAACCTATTTTGTGCCACTAAAAGTGAGTTACTATTCTAAACTTTCAGACATATTTTAGGAAAGTTTATACAAAGGCCAAGATGACCCTAATTACTGTGAACCAGTTGCAAACAGATAAAAAGCTAACAGAAAGTATTTTAGTTAGAATAGGTTTTTTCTTTTGGTTTAGAATAGGTTTTTGTTTGAGGGAGCAAGGGTTAGTATACAGATTCACAACCCATAAGGGGGTGTGCAGGGCTTAGTGTCCATCGTGTTGCTGATTTATCGGATTGTTTCTGTTACTAATTCATACCGATGTCACATCACAAGGAAAGGTGGCTGCAAAAGACAGCATTAAGATTTGCCTTCTAATGCCCCCTCAAGCTCTCCTCAGATTAATTTCTAACATGAATTCTAACACACTCATACAGATTGAGCAGAAAGGCATACAATAAGCACAGGACAGAAAAGAAAGCGACAGGCAACAGTATTAGGATAAAACTGGTGCAAACATTTAACAACTAGCAGATCCAGGAAAGCACAAAGGCAGATGGGATGACCTCAAAAAAGCTGTGACACCCAATCCTATTGCTTTGTTCTGAGAGCTGTAATGAATGTTCATAGCGCAGATGCTAAATCAAGAAAAGTTCTTTAAATGTAGAGGATGTGTAAAAGCTGAAAGATGTCTATTTCAAGATGGATAGAAAAGTAAAACGTCAGGAGCTCCTACTGTATGAGTGGGTTAGAAATCCTACTTCAGTGGCTGCAGTTGCTTGCCGATTGCGTTTCGGATCCCCACCCTACCCAGCGGGTTGGAAGATCTGGCCGTTGTCACAGCTGCCCATAGGTGACAGCTTTGGCTCTGATTCTACCCTTGGCCTAGGAACTTACATATGGGGGTGCGGCCATAAAATTTAATAAATAAAATGGCAGAATCTACCTCAACATGGAGGTATTAGGTGTCCAATTATAGGTATCAATTTCTGAAAGCGTTTCCTGAAATACTCCGGAAGGCTGTGATGCCCAGCCGGTGCTCCCCCAATTTTCCCAGGGCAAACACCTGAGTGTGCTCAGAGGCTGTTAGCTGCTCGACCGCCCCCATTCTGCTTTGACCTCAAATGTTAGATCCACGACAGCTAGGATATCACTCCTGTGCCAGTTGAAGGCTGAAAAAGGCACAAAATGACACTGTTTGAGGGGCTCCCAAGTGAGAAGCTTAGATCAAGTGCAGATTCACGCTCTGAAATGTACGTGCCTGGCGAGAGCGCGATCCATAGTCCAGGTGCCACCGCCTGTGGGTCCCAGAATCCTGAGAGGCGGGAACCCGGCAGCCACTACCCGGCAGGCTCCGGGGCGACCTCACGCATGCGCTCTTGGAAGTAGCGGCGACGCTGGCGGCGAATACTCACAAGTTGTGGCAACGACGTTTTCCCGCGCTTTTTCTGGACGCCTGAGGTTAGATATTTTATTTGTATTTTTCTTGTTATTGTTTTCTCTTCTGAGCGCAGGAGCGGGCCACGAATCTGAAGTTTCCGTGAATCTATATCTCAAAACTTGGTCCGCGGTGTCTTGGACAGCTCACTAAATTGACTGTTCCCCACCTTGCGGCATCTTTAGAATTAGTTGCACCTCGCTCTGCCCGAGAAGGGTCTCAGTTCCAAACTGTTCCCAGCTCTTCTGCCTCACCTCTGTACCGTATCCTGCTGGAGGTAAAATAGGTCTTGAAGCTCCGGCTACCAGTTGCCATACACCCGTGGAGACTCACTCAGCGGGGAAATTTGGCGTGAAGTTATCAGAGCGTCCTTGTCCGCCCCTATGTCCAGGGCAACATTCTTGACAGAATTTTTCAATTCCCAAAGTGAACATTTTCCCTTGGTGTATAATTGGTGTGTCACTATTAGTTCCTACAATATTTGACTTATTTTGGCATATTCAGAATATTGCTGCCTAGTTTGGATTAGTGAAACTCCAGTGAGAGTGGACACGATATTGAAAAAAAAAAAACTTAAATGTGTTTAAATAGTTTTACAAATGTTTGAATAGGAGCATAGCATTGACTAGTATTTATATTAATAGATGAATTGTTTTAAGTGATGAAATCTGCTTTGATATAGATATTCCGGCTTCATAATGGTCAATTACTTGGATAAATTAGTTTCCATTTAATACTATCAGGTTACTTCTCTGTTTTAGTCAAGGCAACACAGGTAAAGGATTTGAGAAATCAGTGTATATGGAAACCAAAAAATGCAACTTAAAATAATTTTCATTAAAGAATGGCTGGTGTCAGTGACTGCACTTTTATATCTGCCAAGTGTGAGAAATGACACTAAAATAGTCTAGCAAGGAGTTCTCGTCGTGGCGCAGCAGTTAGGGAATCCAACTAGGAACCATGAGGTTGCGGGTTTGATCCCTGGCCTTGCTCAACGGGTTAAGGATCCCGTGTTCCCGTGAACTATGGTGTAGGTCACAGAGGTGGCTTGGATCTGGCGTTGCTGTGGCCATGGCGTAGGCTGGCAGCTGTAGCTCCGATTAGACCCCTAGCCTGGGAACCTCCATATGCTGCAGGTGCAGCCCTTAAAAGCAAAAAAAAAAAAAAAAAAAAAAAAAAAAAAATTCTAGCAAACTACGAATGGGTAATAAATTTGGATTTTTGTTGTTGGAGAGTGGCAAAAAACACTAATTTATTTATTTGTTTATATTTTGTAAGTGTTCCTAAACCTTTTTTTCCTGTTTTTGACTTATAAGTAAGATCTGGAACCACCTGTGCCTTTAATTTTTTCTTTAAAATATTTTTCATGGCCTTTGTAGTAGTTTGCGCAAATAAGGAACACAATATTGTTGAGTGACTGAAATCAATATGGTATATTGATTATAATAAATACAAAAGCGTAATAAAAGGTATATTATCTTACCATAATAAAATAGATACATTGTTTATTTATTTAATTTCACTGCAATTTGACTTTGTCATTTTTTCCCTGTTAGGATTCTTTTCAGCATCTAGAGACCTCATTAACTATTATGTCTTTGTGCGAAGACATGCTGCTTTGTAATTATCGCAAGTGTCGCATCAAACTCTCAGGCTATGCATGGGTCACTGCCTGCTCTCACATATTCTGTGATCAGCATGGCAGTGGTGAGTTTAGTCGTTCACCAGCTATCTGCCCTGCCTGCAACAGTACTCTTTCTGGAAAGCTAGATATTGTCCGCACAGAACTCAGTCCATCAGAGGAATATAAAGCCATGGTGCTGGCAGGACTTCGACCAGAGATTGTGTTGGACATTAGCTCCCGAGCACTGGCATTCTGGACTTATCAGGTTAGTGCTTAGGCTAGTGTGTCTGAAGAGTATGATTTGAGGCATGTGTGGAAACTTTTGATGCTTTTCCTTCACTTTGTTTATTTTTTATGAATGTACGGACAACTTTTTTTTTTTGTCTTTTCTCTTTAAGGCCTTACCTGCGGCATATGGAAGTTCCCAGGCTAGGGGTCAAATCAGAGCTACAGCTGCTGGCCTACCCCACAGCCACAGACACATGGGATCCGAGCGACGTCTGCAACCTGCACCGCAACTCATGGCAATGCTGGGTCCTTAACCCACTAAGCAAGATCAGGGATCGAATCAGCGTCCTCATGGATACTGGTTGGATTCGTTTCTGCTATGCCACAATGGGAACTCCCTCCCATGTTATCTTAAAGGAATTTTATAGTTTTGGTGTTTTACATTTAGGTGTGTAATCAATTTTGAGTTAATTTTTTGAAGGCTCTAAAGTCTATGTTTAGATTTATTGTGACCTCATAATGCTGGTTGTTACATGGAGGCTGTCTTAGTTAATTGCCTGTTGGCCTTTCCAACTTGGTCTGTTGCTTCCACAAATCCAGCAAGAGAAAGAATGGGCTGGTAAGATAGACTCTATATTGTTACGTAAAGTACTCATGAAGCAATGTCTTACTTTTTCCTGTATTCTAGTCACAGGTCCTATCCACACTCAAGGGGAAGATAGAAGTACCAGGAGAAGGGATAATTGGGGGCTATCTTATAACCTGTTCTCCATACTATGGATCACTTGAAATATAGTATTATCTTTCTTGGAAATCTTTAGGCTACATGTCACTTGTTAAGGTTAGACAAATACTAACTTTTTCGGTTGTTTAAAGGTTATTTTATTAAATATATTTGGTTCAGGGTTTCATTTGTTAATTTCGATATATACTCACTTTTTTTTGTGGGTTTGAGAGTATTCCTTCAGACTTTTTTCTATGCATTTAGTGACATAATGTATTATTTTCTATAATGACCATCCTCTTGTATATCCTAACTGCTTCTTAACCTGGTTCTAAACTTTAACATAATAATGTGCCAGTATGTGTGTCTTTTTTTTCTTTCTGTGTTTGTATAAAGTTAAAATATAAACTTTACATTTATTACCTTAGTGATCTTTCTTTTCTCTCTTGGGATAGGTACACCAGGAGCGTCTCTATCAAGAATACAATTTCAGTAAGGCTGAGGGCCATCTGAAACAGATGGAGAAGATATATACTCAGCAAATACAGAGCAAAGATGTAGAATTGACCTCTATGAAAGGTGAGGTCACATCCATGAAGAAAGTGCTAGAAGAATACAAGAAAAAGTTCAGTGACATCTCCGAGAAACTTATGGAGCGAAATCGCCAGTATCAAAAGCTCCAAGGCCTCTATGATAGCCTTAGGCTACGAAATATCACTATTGCTAACCAAGATGGTACCCTTGAACCATCCATGATTGCACAGTCTGGTGTTTTTGGCTTCCCATTAGGTAAGAAAGGCCATATAATATCCAATATCTGTTCTTTAAATGAGTGATTTCTTACACTCTGCATAGTTCCAAGTGGTTAGTGAAGACTCCAGAGACCTCGAGTGGTAGGAGGCTCTAGGGTCTTCTAGTGTCCTAATCCGCACATCGTTACTTTAATCTTTTTTATTTGTTTACATTTAAGTTACATCATCAATTTGAATGGAGAGTAAATCTCTCCAAAATTGAAGTTTGCACATTACCACTTTGAATGAAAAGCTATTTAGTTGCAGTAATAATGACAATATTAGCTGCCGTCTGTTGAGTTCTTACTAAGTTCTAGGCACTGTTATAGTTTTTCTTGTAGTTGTGTTATTTTCAAAACTTTATGAGGTGTAGGTATTGCTATCATCATCCCTATTTTATAGATGAGAAAACAGAAGCACAGAAAGTTTAAGTAAAATGGTCAAGGCCACAGAACTATCTTTAGAGCCCCTGCTCTTAACTATATGCTATCCTCTGAGAAGGTCATGTTTCATTTCATTTCTTTCCCATGGCAATACTGATTGAAGAGTTCCTAAGTTATTGTTTGTTTGTTCTTTTGTTTATTCATTCATACTTTCATCAAATATTTATCAAATATGTTTCATATGCCAGACTGCT
Source organism: Catagonus wagneri (assembly GCA_004024745.2). Classification (NCBI taxonomy): domain Eukaryota; kingdom Metazoa; phylum Chordata; class Mammalia; order Artiodactyla; family Tayassuidae; genus Catagonus; species Catagonus wagneri. Next base: position 3,939,046 of record PVHT021183630.1, read on the forward strand.
AGGAATAATCCTAGGCAATGAGGATATAAAGATTATCCAGCTAGGATTCCTTCCTTCTGGAAATGTAGAATCTAGGATGATATTAGCTTTTTTGCTCGTTAGATGCCTTGTTAGAGGCAATGAAGTGATCTCTCTTCCTGAGTTCTCCCTTTTATACTACTCTTTTTTTTTTTTTTTTTCTTTTTAGGGCTGCACCCATGGCATATGGAAGTTCCCAGGCTCGGGGCCAAATTGGAATTGCAGCTGCTGGCCTACACCACAGTGCCAGGTCTGAGCCGCTTCTGTGACCTATGTCACAGCTCACAGCAACACCAGATCCTTAACCTACTGATAAGGGTCAGGGATCGAACGTCATCTTCATGGATACTAGTTGGGTTTGTTACTGCTGAGACACAATGGGACACAATACTTTTTAAAAAATTATTATTATGGTTAATTTACAATGTTCTGTCAATTTCTGTTGTACAGCAAAGTGACCCAGTCATATATATATATGTGTGTGTGTGTGTGTGTGTGTGTATTCTTTTTCTTACATTATTCTCCATCATGTTCCATTACAAGTGATATATATAGTTCCCTGTGCTATATAGCAGGATCTCATTGCTTATCCCTATGCTACTGTTGATGTAACAGAATCCATTAGGTTTTTAACCGGCCTATTACTAAATAGATTTTGGGAGTTCCTGTTGTGGCACAGGGGTTAATGAATCCGACTAGGAACCATGAGGTTGTGGGTTCGATCCCTGGCCTTGCTCAGTGGGTTAACGATCTGGCGTTGCCGTGAGCTGTGGTGTAGGTTGCAGACATGGCTCAGATCCCGCATGGCTGCGGCTGTGGCGTAGGCCGACGGCTACAGCTCCGATTAGACCCCTAGCCTGGGAACCTCCATATGCTGTGAGTGCGGCTCTAAAAAGCAAAAAAAAAAAGTTTTTGGCACACAAGGTAAAGCTCTTGCGCTGGATTTTCCTATATACTCAGTTTTTAAAAAAACTTTTATTATTGGCTGAGAAAAATGATTTAATGAGGGAGGAGATGATGTCATAGAAAAAACACGAGTAATGAGATAAAGAATATCAGATATGAGATTGAAATGAAAACAAGTTTTTGCTTAACTTTCAGTTAATCATATAATTTAGTCAATCAGAGTGTTATTGTGTATGGGCATTGTAGGTGTTCTTATTTTTTCCTTGTCACTATCCACATTTATTTCAATTTTTTTCTTTCATTTTCACCAGTTCTTTCTTGTTCCTCTTTTTGTCATAATTACCTTTTTACTTTTACTTCTTGCCACCATTATTGGCTTGAAGCAGATATAGTTAGCATTCTCCTTCGGTTACCTGTTACTTATAAAACCTGTAGAAACCAAGAAAGCGTTCAGTGGAAGTTGTTAAATGCTTATTTAGTCAGATCTATTGTCTAATTTTTATTAAGGCTATTCTAATTGATCTTGGGTCCTGGATATGTGCCACATTTTCATAGTTGTCATTTATTTTCTAGAGTGTTTATGGAAATTAAATTTTTTTTTCTTGAATTATCTGGGACAAAAGTTGACACAAACACACATGAATATAGATGATATTCCTTTGACATAGATTAAATAGATAACAAATGAATAAAATTGTGATACTATAAATTCTAGTTCTACTAAAATATTTCATGGTGTCAAACTATTTTTGGTGATGAGGTAATGGCTGTCATTGGAAACTGCACACAGAAGAAGGTAGTGTATATATACTGTGGTCAGGGAGGGGGTTGTCATAGTTCTTGTCTTTGTCCAACATTAGGTTTATGTTTTATCCATCTCCTCAGAGTTGAGTTCTGCTAAATATATATTGAATGACTTTGTCTTTTTGTTCCAAAACATCTGTAAGCAAATGGATGCCTCAGTTCTTCCCTTATTTTCTCCTAGGGAACAACTCCAAGTTTCCTTTGGACAGTACACCAATTCGAAATCGGGGTGGTGACGGAGATTTTCAGTTCAAACCATTTTTTGTGAGTTCTCCCACAGCACCTGAACCCAGCAACAGCTTTTTTAATTTTGCCTCCCCAAGTCATGAATTAGAGCAGCAGCAAGTCTCTAGCAGGGCCTTTAAAGTAAAAAGAATTTAGCTTACTTTATAGAACGTTCCTTCAGTGATTTTATTTAGCAAATAATCTTTATTTCAGATAGGAGGCACCAGCCTCCCTGTGCTTGCTATTGGGTCTTCAAAGTTGTCCTTCAACTTTTAACTTAACAAGGAACTCAGTGGCAGTGGAGGGAGAGTTTGATCTCTTTTTCTGTTTCTATTTAAGGCATGAGCATTTTATTTAACTCAGTTTCGTTGTCAACGTCTATTTCACTGGTAGTAAAAAGGTTACAGTATTATTGGGTGTTTTATAGATCACCATTTGTTTCTGTCTGGGTTATTTTTGACTGAACCATGGGTTTAAGTGTACATATATAAGCACCTGTGTCATATGTGTACATGTCACTTTGGGTTGTGGTATTTATATATATATTTATATTTATATATATATATTCCTTCACATTGATATTTTGCTGTATTTGACAGTATGTTTGTGTGAAAATTTTGGTTCCAGGAAATGGTGAGTGTCCTGTAGCTTGTTATTTGAGTGTGTACATTTATTTGTGTATGTTTAATGTGTTTGTCCTTGTATTACTTGTTTGGAGAAGTGCTTATGTCAGTGAATGAGGGTACAATTTGATGCTTGTATGTTCAGTTCCTATTTCTATTTAAAAATAATTCACATTGATAAAGTTATTTTGTAAAGTTGATTTTTTTGGCCTTTATTTTAAAATAAAATTACTTTTTTCTTTACCCTTTTGCCCTGGGTCTGCTTATTTAAAATGTATTTCTACTGTGGAAAACTTACCAATATATTATTTTTATGTTTTTATTTTTATTTTTAAAATTATAGTTGGAAGTTCCCATCATGGCTCAGCAGTTAAGGAATCTGACTAGCATCCATGAGGTCGCAGGTTCAATCCCTGGCCTTGCCCAGTGGATTAAGGATCCGGCATTGCCATGAGCTGTGGTGTAAGTTGCAGATGTGGCTTGGATCCTGCATTGCTGTGGCTGTGGCTTAGGCCGGCAGCTATAGCTCCAATTCGACCCCTAGCCTGGGGACCTCCATATGCCACAGGTGCGGCCCTAAAAAGCAAAAAAAAAAAAAAAAAAAAAAAAAAAAAAAAAAAAAAAAATATATATATG
>PVHT021183630.1:3942357-3954082 GCA_004024745.2 Catagonus wagneri
AAAAAAAAAAAAAAAAAAAAAAAAATATATATATATGTGTGTGTGTGTGTGTATATATATATATATATATATACACACACATATATATAGCTGGTTTATAGTGTTGTGCTAGTTACTAATATAATATTGATCTCAAGAAATTATACTAATTAAAATACTTTAAATATTTATTACTTGTTTTTCTTTATTAAATAGTGATCATTTCTGCCTACTGTTACAGAAGACTTATTTAAACTGTAGGGCCAAGAAAGAAATTTGAAGGACATTTTCAGTAACTTTACATCCTATTAGAGGCAAGACTTGAAAACATACTGGTTGGGGAGGCAGAACATCAAAGTTTTATTTATGTTTTTTCCATATATCAGATGTGGATGTTTGAGTTTAAACTTTCTGGGCTTTTGTTTCTGCATCTGTAGAATGAGGGATTGAATTAAAAAAAATTACCCTGAGGGACATACAATTTTTGAAGTCATAAGCCCTGGCTGTGTCCCCCTTTGCCTGGCAAAGGAATAAAGCTATTCTTTTCTCCTTCAAAAAAAAAAAAAATTAACCTAAATGCCAAAATTCCATTGATTTTTAGGTAATAAAGTCATACTAAAATCATTTGAGGATATTTTATATTTAGTCATTGCAGAAAGGCAAGTGGATATTCTTGCTTTATATAATTTACTAGCAAGCAATTTCCTTTTTTTTTTTTTTTTTTGTCTTTTTTTGTCTTTTCTAGAGCCACACTCGCAGCATATGGAGGTTCCCAGGCTAGGGGTCTAATCGGAACTATAGCCGGTGACGTACTCCACACCCACAGCAATGTGGGATCCGGGCCGCGTCTGCAACCTACAGCACAGCTCACGGCAACGCCGGATCCTTAACCCACTGAGCAAAACCAGGGATTGAACCCGCAACCTCATGGTTCCTAGTCGGATTCGTTAACCACTGAGCCATGATGAGAACTCCAATATTTTTTAGGGGTATAGAATATAAAATCTCTTTAAAAATATTTTTTTTTTTTTACTGTATCACAAAGTTAAAATGGTGTCTGAGAAATAGGATGAAAAATCTTGACTTAAAATTTTAAAAGGGAGTTCCCTTTGTGGCTCAGTGGGTTACAAACCGGGATAGTGTCCATGAGGATGCAGGTTCAATCCCTGGCCTTACTCAGTGGGCTAAGGGTCCAGCGTTGCCGTGAGCTGTGGTATAGGTTGCAGATGAGGCTTGGATCCCGAATTGCTGTGGCTGTGACTGTGGAGCAGGCTGGCTGCTGCAGCTCTGATTAGAGCCCTAGCCTGGGAACTTCCATATGCTGCAGGTGGAGCCCTAAAAAGAGCAAAAAAACAAAAATAAAAAAATAAAACATTTCTCCCTACTTCATTGCTAATTATACAGATTTTATAGATCACAAAGTTTTTCATTCTCTATGCATTTTAAAATTTTGTTGGAAAATGGTTTGAAGAAATAATATTACTTGCATTCATGATTTCTGTTTTGAACCTTTGCTTCTTTTTTTGTTAGGTTTACAGAATCAGTTTGATGTATAAGTAAGCTGTAATTAAAACTGAAAAATAAGGAGTTCCTGCCATGGCTCAGTGGGTTAAGAATCTGACTGTAGTGGCTTGGGTTGCTGCAAAGGTACAGGTTCTATCCCCACCTGGCACAGTGGTTTAAAGGATCCAGCATTGCCACAGCAGGTGTGGCTGTACTTGGCTACGGCTGGGATTCAGTCCCTGGGCCCTGAATTTCCACATGCTGTAGGTATGGTCATTAAAAAAAAACGAAAAACAAAACAAAAAAAAACCCAACCAACCAACAAAAAAGTAAAGAAAAACTGGTGGACTATTACATGCTTTTTTTTTTTTTTTGCTACATGTTACTCTTTAAAAAGTTTATTGAAGAGTTTAAAACGTTTCATGGTACAAATTCAAAAGCTACCAAAAAAAGCATACAGCGAAAATTCTAGCTTTTACCCCTATTCTCCTATCACTCATTTCCCCTTTCTGAAAGCAATGACTTGCCAGTGTCTTGTTTGTTTCTTTCAGAGACAGACTATCTCTGAATAGAAAGCAAATTTTTTTTTATTTAAAAATTATGGGGGTTTTTTGGCCATGCCCATGGCATGTGGAAGTTCCCGAGACAGGAATGGAGCCCTCACCATAGCAGTAGCCCAAACAGAGAATTCCCAGTGGCCTTTTTTTTTTGCTTTTTTAGGGCCGCACCCTTGGCATATGGAGGTTCCCAGGCTAGGGGTGGAATCGCAGCTATAGCTGCCAGCCTACACCACAGCCACATCAATGCCGGATCGTTAACCCACTGAGCAAGGCCAGGGACCGAACCACAACCTCATGGTTCCTAGTCGGATTCGTTAACTGCTGCGCCACCACGGGAACTCCTAATACCACCCCCAAGTGTAGAAGATTTATTAGAATAATTTATTTATTTATTTATTTATTTATGTCTTTTTAGGGACACAACAGATGCATATGGAGGATCCCAGGCTAGGGGGCTCGAATCGGAGTTGTAGCTGCCGACTTACACTACAGCCACAGCAACACCAGATCTGAGCCGCATGTTCAGCCTACACCCACAGCTCATAGCAACGCCGGATCCTTAACCCACTGAAGGAGGCCAGGGATCGAACCTGTATCCTCCTGGGTACCAGTCAGATTCGTTTCTGCTGAGCCATGACGGGAGCTCCCCATAATAGCGTGTTCAAAGTGATAAAATTACTCATTGTAGAAAATCACTGTAAAGTCTGGAAAACATTCAGACAAGTTACCTTACCATTGCATTGCATTAGCTTCCACATTTTAAACTTACAATGCAGGCATCCATTGTCTCAGCCTGTTTTCTTTTTTGGGGTATTATAATCTTGTATAAATAAATAGGAATATACGAAACAAATATGCATGCACTTAAGTTGAGAACGTTTTGTTTCCAGGATTTGGGAAAGAAAGAATCTTAAGAACTGAAAAGTGTTTGCAGACCATCGCCCTTGAGCTATAGACATTGGGTTAATTTGGTCTGCAGCGATGCCGCCTTTGAAAATCAGCTCCTTTACTCAGGTGCAGGTAAGCCTCCAGCGCTCCAGATGTCGCTGTGGCTCCGTAATGGGGACGGGTATGCGTCTCGGTGATTATAAAGTTGGGGCGGAGAAGCCGAGGGTGCCTGGGAAATGATGGCTGATGAAGAGGAAGAAGTCAAGGAGGTCTTGGAAAAATTGCAGGTGAGGCTATAGATTAAAGTTTCTGTCTGCTTTTGTTACTCAGGAAGAAGTAGAGAGCCCAGTTTATGCAGTACCTGAGAATTTCTTGGCGTATACCCGACGCTGTTTGTAGCTCTGTGGTTACTATAACAACTCGCGAAGGTGCAGCCGCAGTAGGCTGGGGAGACCCCCGGGCCGGGGGAGGGGCGTAGCCGGAGTGTTGGAACCTCCGGTCTCTGACCTGACTGCACCCAATTTCAGTCCTGTAGGGAAGAGGATTTATTGCTCCTAACTTTATGCCCGTACATTCTTAAGAATTTTTTTTTCTCAGTTCACCCATAACAAATAGAATACACTTGTATTTGGCAGATCTGCAGAAGCTATTAACTATCGCATTTTGGTTTGATCTCCCAAAAGGCCAATTCTTCAGTACTTTTCTGCTTTCAAATTGGCAAGAGTCACAGTAATGGCTTGCATTTAATGTATTCTGGTAACTCCCCTGAGAACTCCACAGTTTTGATTTTTTTGCATAATCTGCAATTCCAGTATTGGGTCTGATGCAGAAGGCTCCAGACTCCACCCAGTCCACAGTTGACTGGGACTACAAGTCTTTTGTACTTGGTAGTTAGAAGCTAATTAATTGCTTGGCTCTTTACTTTGCTTTTGATGACTGGAGATTTTTCTTAAACCTCAGAAACTCAGTTCTTTGTGTTTCAAGACAGCCTACAATTTAAACTTAGAGTTATGATAGGCTTGTAACTTTCTTAAAGATTTTTACTGCAAAAGTTTACACATTGGTGAAATTACTTTGTTTCTTGAGCAGAAGAGTGTGAGCTTCATCTCACATCCATTTGACTTGGATGAATTTAATTTTATATTAATTTAATTTTATTCTTTACCGTGGCTGACTGAAGTCAGAAATTCTCAGTCCTGATTCCATATTAGAAACGTTGTTTGTGGGAGGTCCTCTTGTGGCTCAGCGGAAACGAATCTGACTAGTATCCATGAAGATGCGTGTTCCATCCCTGGCCTTGCTCAGTGGGTTAAAGATCAGGTGTTGCCATGAGCTGTGGAGTAGGTTGCAGATGCGGCTTGGATCTGGTGTTGCTCTGATGGTCTTGACCCCTAGCCTGGGAACCTCCATATGCTGTGGGTGCAGCCCTAAAATGACAAAAAAAAGACAAAAAAAAATGTTCTCTTTGGCAAAACAAAGCAACAGATTCAAACAATTTCTTGCATTTTGCTATAACAACTAAAAACAAACAGTAAAACCTTCTCTATAATTCCTTTTTTTTTTAGGGCCACTCCTGCAGCATATGGAAGTTCCTGGGCTAGGAGCTGAAACTTCCAGCCTACACCACAGCCACAGCAATGTGGGATCTGAGCCACATCTTCAGCCTCCACCGCAGCTTGTGGCAATGCTGGATCCTTAACCCATTGAGTAAGACCAGGGATTGGACCCGCATCCTGTAGATACTAGTCAGGTTCTTAACTTGCTGAGCCACAACAGGAACTCCCTTCTCTATAATTCTTAATTTGGAGCCATGCTGGTTGAGGACAAAAGGAAATGGGTTGTAATTTTTGCTGAAAACTGTCTTTTCCTGCTCTCATTTCTGGTAGATGCCCTAAGCAACTAGGTAGAGGACATCTAGGGTATCTTGGGGGTGGGAGGGGAAGGTGCAGGGATGGAATAGGGAAATGGAATAGAGAGAGGAAAGGATGGTGGTGTTGCTATTCATGGGAATAGTATTAAGCTGTATTCCATTGTTACAGGCATTTTAGGGAGGAAGGAATGTAAAAAGGATATTTCTCAAAGCATGTTTTACAGATTATTTTTGTTAAAGTCATTAAAATAGGTACTCATCAGAATGCAGAAGTTTGAGTTCTGTTAAAATCACAATCTTTATTTAGGGTCCTGGAAATAATACACACAATACAACTTGAAAAGCACTGCTCCAGAAGGTGCTAGTCTAATTTCTTCATTCTGGGTAGGACTTGAAGTTAAGTGTAGTACATAGTATTTTCTAGATAAAGGGAAATTCATTAATTTATTTAATGAGAGCCTGTTGTATCCCGAGCCCTATTGTAGTGCTCACGTATAGCTCTAAAGAAAATGGGTTATTAAGATCCTCCTGTCGTGGACTTTACATTCCAGTGGTGGAAACAGATAGTGGATAATTAATTAATAGGCCACATAATTTCCAATAAGTACCAGGAAGAAAAGTAGGAATGTGATTTAAGAGGGGGGCAGAGGAGGAAGGGATTTGTTTTGGTAGTCAGAGAAAGCCTTTGTAAGAAGTTGATACTTGAACTGAGATCTGAATAATGATGAGGGATGAACCATGCAAAGGTCTGGAGAAAGAATGTCCAGTCAAAGGAAAAAGCATGTGTAAAGGTGGGATTAAGCCTAGTGGATTTGAGGAGCTGAATGAAAGTCATTGTGGCTTGAGTATTGTAGGAGAGTGATAAGAAGTGAAATTTGTGGCAGGATGAGTAGTGGGAGGTTAGATTGTACAGTTTTTTCTTTTTGTCTTTCTAGGGCTGCACTTGCAGTATATGGAGGTTCCCAGGCTAGCGGTCTAATCAGAGCTGTAGCTGCCAGCCCACGCCACAGCCACAGCAACACAGGCTCTGAACCGCATCTGCGACCTACACCACAGCTCACTGCAACATCGGATCCTTAACCCACTGAGCAGGGCCAGGGCTCGAACTTCCTTTCTCATGGATACTAGTCAGGTTTGTTAACCACTGAGCCGCGATGGGAACTCCATACTGTACAGTCTTCTAGGCTATAATGAGTTGGATTTTATTCTGTCTGCAATGGGAAACTATTGGAGGGTTTGTGATATGACATAAATTTCTGTAAAGCCGTTGCAGCTGTAGTGAGGAAAATGGGAAAGAGTAGAAGATGACCAGTTAAGAAGGTGTGGAAATAGTCCAGGCAAACAATGATACTGATTTACTTGAGGATAGTGGTAAACAACTGAAGATAGGTAGATGGATTTAGGATGTGCTGTGGAGGTAGTGATAAGACTTGGTGGTGTTGGATTATACTTTTATGCTATTGTTTTGTTTTAGGAAAGAATAGAGAGATAATGAAAAAGCGTTGACTTTTGTCATGGGAAGGCTCAGGCATAGAGGTATTTAAAAGAGGAAAGAGAATATTCACTTGGAAGGAATGCAAGAGTGACAAAAGGTGACTTGACAAAACCAAAAACAAACAACCCCCCACAAGTATTTGAATAAACAAACTGCAAAAAATACCAAGGTTATCAAGCTTTAATTTTGTCTGTTTGTCATGGGAAACGACTCTCACGTTTATCGTATTCACAAAGGTCATTTTTTTTTTTTTTTTAATAGCTTTTTAGGGCTGCACTTACAGCATGTGGAGGTTCCCAGGCAGTGGTCGAATTGGTGCTGCAGCTGACGGCCTACACCACAGCCACAGCAACATGGGATCTGAGTCGTGTCTGTGACCTACACCACAGCTCACGGCAATGCCAGATCGTTAACCCACTGAGCGAGGTCAGTGATCGAACCCAAATCCTCATGGATCCTAGTCAGATTCGTTAACTGCTGAGCCATGAAGGGAAATCCCTTGGTCATGTACTTTTTGATACCAGCATAGGAAAAATCAGGGGTAAGGAATTGTTTTCATTAGGAAGTCTAGATTTAAGGGTAAATATTAAAGCTTTATACTTTGGGGACCAGTACCAGATACAATGATCTTATTTATTTATTTTTTCTCTTTTTACCTTTATGTAGAGCCGCACCCACGGCATATGGAGGTTCCCAGGCTAGGGGTCTAACAGGAGCTGTAGCTGCCGGCCTTCGCCACAGCCACAGCAACGTGGGATCCGAGCCGCGTCTGCGACCTACACCACAGCTCACGGCAACACCGGATCCTTAACCCACTGAGCAAGGCCAGGGATCGAACCCGCAACCTCATGGTTCTTAGTCGGATTCGTTAACCACTGAGCCATGAAGGGAACTCCCAGATACGATGATCTTATTAACTTTGTTTTATCTGTACTTTGGGGACCAGTACCAGATAGGATGATCTTTTTAACTTTATCTGAAGTTGCAAAATGTTTTCCTCCCCCTGACTATGGCATGGGAAGTGCTCAGTCATATTGGAAGCCCTGCTGGGTCTGGGAGAGAGGGAGCTATCATCATGGTGCAGACTGGCTCCAGACAGTGTAAGAATGGGCTTGGGACACTTTCCTTCAGTATCTGTGGTGTTTTGATAGACTTGTTCACCTGCCTCTTGTGTCATTCCTAGCTGAGACAGATAATCAGCATTTCTAGGCCAAAAGCTGGTATGGCTAGCCAGTCTCAAATTTACTTGTCTGGTGTCTTCTTCACTTAATGGTACCATCCTTATACTTCCTAGGAACTGGTGGATCAGCTCTATACATTTCGAGAGTGCTATTTTGAGACACATAGTGTTGAGGATGCTGGGAGGAAGCCGCAGGATGTGCGGGAAGAGATGGAGAAGACCCTGCAGCAAATAAAAGAAGTAGTAGGTATGAGGCCCAAAAGAGTATGCAACCCCCAGTCCCTCACCAAAATGTGAATTTTTCTTTCTCTCTCTGCAGACTCTTTGGTATCCTTTTTGTGGCTGCTACAAGATGGTACCACAGACTCTTTCTTCTAAGAGTTACCTGTGCAGGATAACAACCTTTCTGTTTTCTAAACTCCATTTCCAAGTGCCATGAAATAAAAAAGAGCATATTTGTTGCTCGATTACTATTGCAGTAATCTTAACTGGCCTTTCTCTCTCTAATTTCTTTTACTTCCAAATCAGCTTAAATAATGACCATGGCCATTATTTTTCTGAGTCCTTATTACTTCATGTGTTTATTACAAGCTTTGTCTGCCTCTTTGCTCAAGTATCTTCAAAGCTTCCTGCTATTGACTGGTTGAAGTCTAAACCCCTTCGCCTGGTGTTCAAGTGTCCATTGACTTCCCCCCCCACACACACTCTTATCTCTGACTACCTACTTACAGAGCAACTTTTTGTTTCATTCACTTTTTTTTTTCTTTTTGTCTTTTTAGGGCCGCACCCGTGGCATATGGAGGTTCCCAGGCTAGGGGTCTAATCAGAGCTACAGCTGCCGGCCTATGCCACAGCCACAGCAACGCCAGATCTGAGCCACGTCTGTGACCTACACCACAGCTCATGGCAACGCCAGATCGTTAACCCACTGAGCAAGGCCATGGATTGAACCCGCAACCTCATGGTTCCTAGTCGGATTCGTTAACCAGTGAGCCACGATGGGAACTCCTGTTTCATTCACTTTGAACCAGCTACTCTCCTGTGAACAGGCCACTTGTATTTCTGCCTCTTTGTTGTTGTTTACATCTTTGTTCTCCCTGGAGTGTCTGTCTTTTCTCCTTTTAAAGTCTGTTTATTGAGTGTATGCCATATGCTTCTTTTCATTGTTTTAATTTTCCTTATATATGCTTTGTCCTTTCTGCTAGATTGTAAGCCCCTCAAAGGTAGGGGTAATGCTTTCCTGTTACCCTGTTTCCTAACATAGTAAGGAACTACTTACTACTGCATGTAGTAGGTTTTCAATAAATGGTGTGTTCATAAAGCTGGCATGGGGTTATTCCTTGAGAGAGAGCACCTTAGTCTTACCTGTAAGACTGCCTGGGTTTCCACTCTTTTCCCTTCCTCCTAGGTTCTATCCAGGGCAATGCACATGTTCTGATGCTAACCGGGAAGGCACTGAATGTGACTCCTGACTATAGCCCTAAGGCTGAGGAGCTTCTGTCAAAGGCTGTGAAGCTGGAGCCCAAACTAGTGGAAGCCTGGAACCAGTTGGGTGAGGTGTACTGGAAGAAAGGGGATGTCGCAGCTGCCCACACCTGCTTCTCAGGAGCCCTCACCCACGTGAGCTGCCCACTATCCCCTCCCTCAGAAAACAGATGGGAAGGATGGGATTTCTTTGGTTCTGTGAGTCTCCCTAGCAGATGAATACCAGGGTAGAACTGTATTGGAACTAGGAGAACAGAATTAGAAGGAAGGAAGGGCAGGGGAGCCGACTTAGATGAGGAGAACAGGGACTGGGGACTGAGAAAGGAAGAAGATGATGGGATCAGGTGCAGGGGTAGATAAGAAATAAGGTTGATGCCTGTGGATGGGGTCTTAGATACAGATGACAGGAAGAATTTTTTTTTTTTTTTTTTGTCTTTTTACAGCCGCACCCGTGGCATATGGAGGTTCCCAGCCTAGGGCTCGAATCAGAGCTGTAGCCACTAGCCTACACCACAGCCATGCCAGATCCGAACTGCGTCTGCGACCTACACCACAGCTCACAGCAACACAGGATTTTTAACCCACTGCGCGAGGCCAGGGATTGAACCTTCGTCCTCATGGTTGCTAATCAGATTCATTTCTTCTGAGCCATGACAGGAACTCCCAGCAGGAAGAGTTAAGATGAAAAATCAGAAGAAGATGGAGATAGAATAGATCTGGAAAGGGGAAATAGAATCAGGAAGGTTGAGTATATGCCGGCTTTATTTGCAGTGCAAGAACAAAGTCTCCCTTCAAAACCTGTCAATGGTGCTTCGCCAGCTGCGGACTGACTCTGGAGATGAACATTCTCGCCATGTCATGGACAGTGTCCGGCAGGCTAAGTTGGCTGTGCAGATGGACATCCTTGATGGCCGTTCCTGGTGTGAGTGTTCTCAAAAATCTCCAGCAGGTTTCTAGAGCAGTGGTTCTCAGCTGTGGCTGCACACCAGAAACATCTGGAGCCCATCTATTGAGACCGACTCTGAGTGTGAAGCCATGGTGTTTTTGCTTTGAAGAAGCCCAAAAGGTATTTGATGAACCACTATTCTAGGAACTCTTGGACCTTTTCATTGAAGAGAGATGTATGTTTTCACATAAGCAAAGCAGGACATCTGTGCAGTCTGTTGAAGTTTCTCCTTTGGGTCCATGTTTGCCTCTTTATCCCAATGGAATTTGGGGTATGCTCAGTACAGTGTCATCATTGGTTTGTTTCAAACATGAGATCCTTCATACAGACTTTTGAGGGTGACCAAAATAGTTATGCTTTGAACTTGGGCTCTTAGGTGAGCTATCACTGTGTTTCTTAGTTTTTTTTTTTTCCTGCTCCTTCCTTAGGTGGGACAGATTGGCTATGATGCACTGGAGTTAGGTATTTCCTTTCTTCCATGTGGAAGGCTAGAATCAGCTGAAGTTGGTTTTTCCCTTCCTTAGGTCAGTTAGGCTCTGGTTAACTAGTTTGTCTTGAGGGCAGGCTTTGTTAAGAATGGAGTGCTCAGGAATTCCTTCTGTGGCACAGGGGGTTAAGGAGCCAGCATTGTCTCTGTAGTAGCTTCGGTTGCTGCTAAGGCGCAGATTCGATCCCTGGCCAGGTGCAGTGGCTTAAGGATCTGGTGTTGCCACAGCTATGGCTTGGATTCGATCCCTGGCCCAGGAACTTTCATATGCTGGGGGTGTGGTCAAAAAAAAAAAAAAAAGGTATGGAGTGCTCTAGGATATTTTAAAATGGTTCCTTTGTCTCCTCCCTCTCCTGGAAGTATGAGTGTATTTTGCTCTGATATTTGCTGTGGGAATCTGGTTGAGTTGCTGGAGGTAAATCTCACAATATTGTGGGGTCTCCTTTCTGACTGGGACCCCTGGAGCCTTTAACTCCCAGGCTTGTCCACACTGAGCCTCCAGAATTCATCAATTTCAGTTCAGGTTTTCCTACCCCAGCCCTTTTCCTGCGACAGCTCAAGAGTTTCTACTTTGGTAAGCCATAACTCCCTGTGTTTGCCTGTTTGTCTCTCCAGTTTTGGGGGCAGCGGTTCGCCCTGTGTTTTCCCTTTTCTTATGCATCTGATAAGAGTGGCGGATTTTTCAGTCTTTTTAGCTTTTTACTTGTTAGGGTAGAGTAGCAACTTTAAACTCCTTATATGTAGAACCAGAAACCCTGTGTTTTTCTTTCAGATATTCTGGGGAATGCATACCTTTCTCTTTACTTCAATACTGGCCAGAACCCTAAGATCTCCCAGCAAGCCCTCAGTGCCTATGCCCAAGCAGTAAGTATTTATGGTCACCCAGGCCAGATATACAGAGGCAGCAACAGAAGCAAGAGTATACATTCAGTCTTCTTTGTAGTTTTTTAGCAAGCAGTATGGGCAGTGTTTGCTGGCATCCAGTGAGTGTGGTTTTGCAAAGCTGGGTCTGCAGAGGTGATGTATTTCTTCATAGAGCCATGAGTGTTAGCATATGCCTCAGTGCTAGGTAACTCCTTGAACAGTCTAGACTTCTTACTGTCATGTATGGTCAAATCAAAGAGCCCATCCCAACATGTTCATCTTTTTTAATGGGAAAAAAGTCTATGTTAAAATAGCTTAATAATATTTGTGTACATTTTGAAAGAAAAAATAAAAACTGATTGTGGCAACACCGGATCCTTAACCCACTGAGCGATTCCAGGGATTGAACCTGGATTCTTTTTTTTTTTTTTTTTTTTTTGCCTTTTTTGTCATTTTATGGCCGCGGGC
>PVHT021183630.1:3954182-3975688 GCA_004024745.2 Catagonus wagneri
GGGGTCTAATCGGAGCTGTGGCCACTGGCCTGCGCCGCAGCCACAGCAACGCAGGATCCGAGCCGCGTCTGCAACCTACACCACAGCTCACGGCAACGCCGGATCCTTAACCCACTGAGCAAGGGCAGGGATCGAACCCGCAACCTCATGGTTCCTAGTCGGATTCGTTAACCACTGCGCCACGACGGGAACTCCTGAACCTGGATTCTTAACCAGCTGAGCCACAATGGGAACTCCGTTTTTTGTTTCTTTTAAACAGAAGAAATTTCTTAAATTTCTTTTAAGAAAATGGGATTATACTGTAGATGCGTTTTTTAAAAAGCGTATCATGGAAATCCCGAGTCTAGGTCAGATCTGTTTATTAATATTTTGGTAATTGCATGATACTCCATAATATAGTGGTATAAGTTATTCCATATTTTCTCAGTTGGTCAACACTGAGGTCTTTTCCTTTTTTGATTACTTCAAACGGTGTTGTAGAAAATTGACAGAACACTGTAAATCAGCTATAATGGAAAAAATAAAAATCATTGTATAAAAAAAAACTCTGATACTTAAGTATAAATTAAGCACTGTCCCCAGAGTCACCATTAGATAGTATGACTCTGGATTTCCCACAAGCTAAAAAAGAAAACAGTATGTAGCCCATTCTACATTATTACCCAGAGATTAGGTTACTGGAGCTCATGCTTTGCTTAGACTTTCATGCAATTTTATGCTGATAGCCACTTGCAGGGGGGTTTCCTTCAGACTTTGAGTGCCTGACTGCTCATTGTTACAAGATTCACACTGACCTTTTGACCACTTCTTATCTAGGCCTCATATTTACCTTCTTTTGCTTTCTCTTGTCATAGAGAATTGCTTTTAAATTGACCATGACATATTTTGCTCTGAGTGGCAGAATAAGAAGTATAGCTGTCTTATATTCATGTTTGCAGCTTAGGGACTGTTCATTTTTCTTTTCTTTTCCACTTTCCCACAGAAGCTTTATTTTTCATAAAGCTGAAGTGAAGAACATAGATAACCATTTTTTTTTGGGAGGGGTGTCTTTTTATGGTCCTACCTGCAGCATATGGAAGTTTCTAGGCTAGTGGTCGAATTGGAGCTGCAGCTGCTGGCCTACACCGCAGCCACAACGACATCAGATCCTTAACCCACTGAATGAGGCCAGGGATTGTTGAATACTAGTTGAGTTCCTAACCAGGTGAGCCACAACGGGAATTCCTAGATAACCATTTTTAATAAGCACAATTAAAATTTTAACTACAGAATGTCTATAGGAATTATAGCTTTAGAAACTTCAGCCATTTTTCATATTTCAAAAAATCTCAGATCAGATCAATTTCTTAAAAAGTACACTTCTTGGGAGTTGCCTTTGTGGTGCAATGGAAACAAATCCATAGTGTCCATGAGGATATGGGTTTGATCCCTGGCCTTCCTCAGTGGGTTAAAGGATCTGGGATTGCCATGAGCTGTGGTGTAGGTCGCAGATGAGGCTTGGATCCCGCGTTGCTGTGGCTTTGGTGTAGGCTGGCAGCTGTAGCTCCGATTCGACCCCTAGCCTGGGAACTTCCATATGCCGCAGGTGCAGCCTAAAAAGCAAAAATGAAAAGTACACTTCTTGTACCATTTGTTTGGCATTTTACCCTGGTTAAATTCTGGTGCAGCCATACACCTGTGCATTGTGCTCTGTCGTTGCTGAGGTGATGATGACTGCAGCCCGCCTAGTGGGGCTCACTCACGACGGAGGAACATGTTTTTCAAGAAGGACACATGTGACTTCCTCACACACTGTGCTTCTTACTGTAGCCTTAATGGCAGCATTTAACTCAACCAAAGCTATGTAGCCAGTGGGCTGTTCCTTTTTCAATCGGAACTTTTCAGGCAGAGGAATTATATTTTACTCTAATTTATTAACCTGGTAAATGTTTACATTTTTAAGTGTAATATGATGTACTCATTTAAAGTTTTAGATTTGGTTTCTGCTAAATAGTTCCTTTTTTGGAGTTCCTGGCATAGCTCAGCATTAACAAATCTGACTAGCATCCATGAGGATGCAGGTTCGGTCCCTGGCCTCACTCGGTGGGTTAAGGATCCGGCATTGTCATGAGCCGTGGTGTAGGTCACAGACATGGCTCCGATCCCGCATTGCTGTGGCTGTGGTGTAGGCCGGCAGCTACAGCTCTTCTTTGACCCCTACCCTGGGAACCTCCATATGCTGCGGGTGCGGCCCTAAAAAGACACACACACACAAAATTGCATTTAACTCAATTTCTTCACTCACACCTGCATTTTTAAACATAGTTGAACCAGGCATTCAAACAGTTTTGATTCATGTTTGTGCTTTTGCAGTGTTCCAGCAAAATAGAATTTAATAGATTTAAAAAAATAAAGTGATCATAGCCATGAACATAGCCATCAGTTTTTTCATAACAAATTTGTCTACACTATCATATGGTTTCTGGCCATCTATTAGAGAATCAGAATTTGACTTTCATTATGTGTTTTAAGAGGGCTTGCATATAGAAACATGATTCTGTTTGTGTCTGGAGCTGGGCCCATGGCTGGGCTCATGGGCAGAGGAAGTGCCTTAAATTGACATCATTTCTTTCCTCATTTGTACTAGTATCTCATTATTGAAAATTTTCTTATCAGATATTGATCCTGTGTTTCTTCTGTCTTTATAATATTGCGTGGATAACTTATATTCATATTTTAAAGTTTTATGTGCATACAAAACCCTTACATCCTTGAAGTTTCAGGGACTGGCTAATATGTACCATACAAGCAGTTACTGTGTAACTCTGTGGGTATAGGAAACATTTTGACAAGCAAGAAAGTTAAATTTTTCCAGGGAGAGGAGGTCTAGGACATGTCCTGTGTGGTCATCCCTAAGACCGAGACAAGAGCCATTGATGATCTTTTTATCCTACTGCAGGAGAAGGTTGACAGGACAGCTTCCAGCAATCCTGATCTTCATCTGAATAGGGCAACGGTAAAAAAAAAAATATATATATATATATCATTTGTGTTGGGGCATGGTCATCTGAAGGTCTAATAAATAAAACATCTAGGTCTTAGCTTGTGAGGATAACTGAGTATTCATAGGGACAAGATTGGGTACACACTGACAGAGGAAAGCCAAAGCTAACTTAGTTTGACTGAAGTATCTGGAGGGAAAGGAGAAGGGGCCGAGGGGGTGGGAGGGTCAGTAGAGGATGCGGGGCACAGTTTAGAAGACTTTACTGAAATGTTCATTGTAAGCATAAAATTAGTTTCACCCGGTATATGCACCTTAACTGTTTTAGGGTTTGGAAGTTAGCTTCTTTGAAGTGATTCCGTCTTTGGGGTTGTGATCACCGTGGCCAGGAAGAAGAATGTAAGGTTTTACTAGCTCTTCAGGCTATTCATTTGTAGAACACGAAAACAATTGGGAAGGAAAACTATTCTTTAGATCTCTAGCCCAATGTGCTGTCTGTGTTAAATACACTTATAATTGGGAGGTTTTTGGTTACGTCTTATGCAGTTACATAAATATGAAGAGAATTATGGGGAGGCCCTGGAGGGCTTCTCTCGGGCTGCAGCACTGGATCCTGCTTGGCCGGAGCCCCAGCAACGAGAGCAACAACTCCTGGATTTCCTAAACAGATTATCCAGCCTCCTTGAGAGCAAGGTAAAGATCTGAAGACTGAATCCTACTTTTTTATTCTGCTATAGGTCAGTAAAATTAGAATAAAATAGGCCTCAATAGTAGTGACCTTATATAGTGAGTAGCTGGGAGTGGAGGAGTAGATTCTCAAGAGAATGACCACTTGCCAGTCTCTTACATATTTCCTTTTCCTTTGCAGGGAAAGGTGAAGACCAAAAAGTTACAGAGCATGCTGGGAAGCTTGCGCCCAGCCCATCTAGGCCCTTGTGGTGATGGGCGCTATCAGTCAGCCTCTGGGCAAAAGGTGACCCTGGAGCGCAAGCCACTGAGTGCTCTGCAGCCTGGTGTAAACAGTGGAGCTGTGGTCCTGGGAAAGGTGGTGTTCAGCCTCACCACGGAGGAGAAGGTCCCCTTGTGCGTTTCTCTTGCTGCCCTCTTGTGCAGCCTTTTGAACTAATTGCTGTAATTTCCTGGCCTTATTCTGAAAGTTGAGGACTTTGTTAGTGGTTGATATTAGTGAGTTCTGTTTTTTTCTGTGACTGTCCTAAGAGCAGGTATTGTCTAGGTGATGTTTAGCAATCTCTTTGTAGATTCTGTCACCAACCATTTTTTCCCAAGCTTAGTGTTCTCTGTTTTCCTACATCTGAACCTGAAATTTGATAGCTGCATTTTTTTTTAATATGACAGAGGGAAACCTTAAAGTTCTCTTACCTCTTTGTGTTTTCATGATCATAGAAGTTAAAGGAGAAGAATTCTATTAGGACTTAGGTATGCTTAAGGAGTTCTGGAAGGTGAGCTTTGAGTTTGAATTTAAAGCCTGATTCTCTCAGATATTATTCAGCAGATATTTATTGAGCATCTGTTATATATGTTGTAGAGAGCAAAAATAAAAAAAAAAAAGCACATGTAAGTGAAAAGT
This sequence comes from Catagonus wagneri, assembly GCA_004024745.2. Classification (NCBI taxonomy): domain Eukaryota; kingdom Metazoa; phylum Chordata; class Mammalia; order Artiodactyla; family Tayassuidae; genus Catagonus; species Catagonus wagneri. The sequence goes on from PVHT021183630.1 coordinate 3,958,751, forward strand.
GCTTATAATCTAGTAGTTAGAAATGAATTAAGAATATTTGTTTAGGAATTTTTTTTTTTTTTTGCTTTTTAGGGCCGCACCCGCAGCATATGGAGATTCCCAGGCTAGGGGTTGAATCAGAGCTACAGCTGCCAGCCTACGCCACAGCCACTGCAACGCCAGGTCCAAGCTGCATCTGTGACCTACACCACAGCTCACGGCAACACCAGATCCGTTAGCCCACTGAGCAAGGCCAGGGATCAAACCCTCAGCCTCATGGTTCCTAGTCGGATTCTTTAACCACTGAGCCACGACAGGAACTCCTGTTTAGGAAATATTTAACTCTTGAAAAATTAGGGTTTAGACAGTGCCATCATTCCTTTGTTCTTCGGTCACTTTCCAATCTCTGGTTGATTGGTTTCCTTTTTCTGTTTTCTATTGAAAAAAAAATTTTTTTTTTTTTCCGGGATCACCAGTGTCTGATTCAGTGGCTATAACGTTCTGACTTATCTCTCACTATTCCCTTTCATATCTCTTCTGCTTCATTTAAACTAAAATACAATTCCCATTGTATGCCTGATTTTCCGTCATGGCATTTTCATGGGATATATGTTTGATGAATTGAAGAGCAAGAAGGTAGTTGAGAAAAGTTTAGTTGCTAGAGCAGACCCTAGAGCCAAGAGGAATGAGAAAGAAATAGAGGTTGGATTTAGGGGCCCTTGAGAACAAATATTTTGCCACCTCCTGGTTCTTCTCTCTTTTTTTTTTTTCCTAATTTCTAAATATTAAGTTCTAGAAGGATTCTGTTTTTGTTCCTTTCCTCTTTTCTGTCTATGCAAGAATGACAAAGAGATGCCAACTTTGATCACTTGGCAGTGATGTGTGAATTCTTGTGTAGAAGGATTCTGAGGCTTTGACTGGTTTCTCCAGGAGAATGCTGTGCTTGCTTGCAGTATTTGCTGTGAGTTCAGGTGTGCCAAGTGATGGCATGAGCGCCGATTCTTCACCAGCTCATTTGTAGGTGATTTCATATAAATCTAAGGCTTTGGCTGCCTACTCTGTGCAAGCAGGTTTATCTCAGCAGGCCTCATTCCCACGTTTTGGGTTCCTACATTCAGCTACCTCTGGGCTCTAGTTGGAAATCTCTAACTCAGTATGTTCAAAATCACTTACCTCATCTTTCTCTCTCAGTGTGCTTCTACTTCCTGAATTCTTTGTTAATCAGTGGTACCACCTGTACTCAGACACTTAAGACTTCTGAAAGTTGTTCTAGATTCTCCAGTCTCCTGCCTTGAGGCAGTCACCAAGTCCAATAGATGAGCCTTTTAGCTCCTACTTTCCTGTCTGTTCTAATTTAATATAGCCTCTAACATTTCTCCAGACAAATCTCCCTGTTCCCTGTTTTTCCTCTAGTGTTCCACAGTGCAGAGAAGTGTTTCCCAGATGCATTCTGACCATTGCTATTTCTTATTTAAAATTTCTTTCTGGTACTGTGTAGCTTTTAGGATAAAGTTTTAACTCCTTAGCTTAGTTTAGCATACAAAAGCTCTTATGATTTTCTCCCTGTCTATATCTATTCATTATCTTCTGTCACTTTCCCACTTGTGCCTTTTGTTCCAACCATATGATTATTTTTTAGATTTCAGAATAGCTATTTTCATGCCTTTATGTCTTTTTTTTTTTTTTTTTTGTCTTTTTGCCTTTATCTAGAGCCGCGCCCGCGGCATATGGAGGTTCCCAGGCTAGGGGTCTAACAGGAGCTGTAGCCACTGGCCTTCGCCACAGCCAGAGGAACGCGGGATCCGAGCTGTGTCTACAACCTACACCACAGCTCATGGCAACGCCGGATCCTTAACCCACTGAGCAAGGCCAGGGATCGAACCTGCAACCTAATGGTTCCTAGTCGGATTGGTTAACCACTGAGCCACGAAGGGAACTCCCATGCCTCTATGTCTTTACACAGTTATTGTGCTTGCTTTTTGAGAAAGATTACAGTTTTCCCCCAACTTTTTATTATAAAAATTTTCAAATATATAGCAAAACCAAAAGAATTTTGTAGTGGACATTTGTGTACCCAACCACCTGTATTCTACTACATTTGTGTACCCAACCACCTATATTAATATTTTACTTTACTTAGTTTATCACATATCTACCTACTCCTATTTGTGTATTGATCTCTCATTTTTGGTACATTTTGAAGTAAATTGCACACACCAATAAACTTTCCTCTAAATACTTAAGCATGCAATCATTAACTGGAGTTCAGTATTTGTTTATACTGTTTTTCTGGGTTTTTTTTTTTTTTTTTTTGGCTTTTGTCTCTTTTTTTAGGGCTGCACCTGTGGCATATGGAGGTTCCCAGGCTAGGGGTCTAATCAGAACTGTTGCTGCCGGTCTACGCCAGAGCCACAGCAACGCCAGATCCAAACCACATCTGCGACCTACACCGCAGTTCACGGCAACGCCGGATCCTTAACCCACTGAGCAAGGCCAGGGATCAAATCCTCAACCGCATGGTTCCTAGTAAGATGTTTCTGCTGCGCCACGGCGGGAACCCCATATACTTTTTTCTTTTTATGTGAAGTTTACATACAATGAAATGTACAAATCTTAGTGAACATTTGTTAAGTTTTGACAAGTGCGTGCGCCCGTGTAACCCACACAGCTGTAGAGAATGTTAGCGCCATCTCAGGAAGTACCTCATGTCCCTTCCCAGTCGAGCCCTGTTCCCTTCTCCCCAGAGGTTTTTTTTATTTCCACTGAGGATTAGTTTTCCTGTTTTTTATTTATTTTTCTTTTTTCTTTTTAGGGCTGCACTTGTGGCATATGGAAGTTCCCAGGTAGGGGTGGAATCAGAGCTGTAGCTGCCAGCCTACACCACAGCCACAGCAATGCCAACAGATCTGAGCTGCATCTGCCACCCATACCAGAGCTCACAGCAACACTGGATCCTTAACCCACTGAGCAAGGCCAGGGGTTGAACGCGCATCCTCATGGATACTAGTTTTGTTCTTAACCTGCTGAGCCATGACAGGAACTCATAGTTTGCCTGTTTTAACGCAGATTATTTTTTGTCCTTTAAGATTCGGTTTGAGGGTCTTCTCTTCAAGGAAACCTTCCTGGCTCTCCACTGATTTAGGCATTTCTCCTCTGGGCTCCCACAGCCCTGCTTTTGGCTTCACTGAATTCAGCACAGGGAGAAGCTATTCTAGTACCTATTGCAGTTGTACTGTAAGTGATGGCTTAATTGTTTGGCACCGCTAGACCAGTAAGCTCGCTCATAGAAGCACAATACCTGACACATTATATGTATTCTGTGAAAGCCTGTGGAGTTAAGTTGACAGTTATGGTTAGAGACCATGATGAAGGTTGTGATAGTTAAATTGATAGAGTAGGAAATGTTCAGCTGCAACATTTTGAGCTAGTTCATTATTAATATTTGTTGAATGGCCTCCATGTGCATGTGTCCCAAGTTCTTGGAAAAGTGACAGACTGATGGGTCTCATGCATGGTCTCTAAAGATATTATATATCTAAGACAGATGAGCACTCAGATGTACATAGTAAATGATGGCACCTGTCGTAGGATTTCTAAGTAAGTTACTAAGAAAACATTTGTTTATTTTGCTGGTATTTTAAACCACTAGTTTTGCTTTTCTTTCCTGCCCACTTATCCCTCCTTTTTTTTCTCTCTCTTAACCCATCTTAACCTGGCAGTACTTTTGGCCTGGTAGATTCAGATGGACCTTGCTGTGCAGTGATGGTGTATAATATGGTGCAGAGTTGGGGAGTGCTCATTGGGGACTCTGTAGCCATCCCTGAACCTAACCTTCGACTTCATCGAATTCAGCACAAGGGAAAGGTGAGTGACAGCTAGGATTCTTTCTCAACTCACGGGCTCTGGAAGAGGGGCCAAGTTTACCTCTTTTCAAAAGTATATGTAGGAGTTCCCATTGTGGCACAGCAAAAATGAATCCTACTAGGAACCATGAGGTTGCGGGTTCGATTCCTGGCCTTGCTCAGTGGGTTAAGGATCCGGCGTTGCCGTGAGCTGCGGTGTAGGTTGCAGACGTGGCTTGGAGCCCGCGTTGTTGTGGCTCTGGTGAAGGCCGGCAGCTACAGTCCTGTTAGACCCCTAGCCTGCGAACCTCCATATGCCGCGGGTGCGGCCCTAGATAAGGCAAAAAGACAAAAACAAACAAACAAAAAAGAGTATGCAAAATTCTAAGACTTTTAATACATATAACCAAATTGTTTTTTGGAATGTTGTGTCAGTTATTACCAACAGTGGATGTGAGTAATTGTTTTTCTCTAGTTTTCTTTGCACTTCTGTATAGAAACCTCTGAAAAATTATTTGTTGTTTTTATATGAAAAGTATAGTATCAATATTGTTTGGCTTTGATTTCTTGATTATTGGGGCTGAAAATTTTATATGTTTATTGACTATAATCCTTCTATAATTTTTTTTTTTGGTCACTTGCCCATATTCCAGTTAGGATGTCATAAAAAATTGATTTATGAGAACTTTTGAGTTTACTTCTTTACTTTGACTTAAAAGAACCTTTTTATACTCTAGGTAGACCAGTATTTTTTGGATAAAGATTTTTTAACATGTTTACAACTTAAAATACATTTGAACTGATAAAGTGACCTGACATCTTCTGTTATTAGGACAATGTTTAAACCTACATTTTGTTAATTCTTCCTGATATAAAAGAAGAAGTAAGTCTAATTTATATTTGACAGATTAGTTTATAGCCTTACAAACACTTGATCTAAGAATTTCTCAGATTTTCCATTGGCTCAGCTTGGCTTCTGTGTGTATTTAGTTCTGATTGTTGATAAACACTGTGGGAAGGACAGATTCTGTAGAGCTTATGGGACCCTTGTTTTTGGGCAGTGTCAAGATCCTGTCCTTTATGGGTGTTTTTTATTTATTTATTTATTTATTTATTTATTTATTTTTTTGATTTTTAGGGCCGCACCTGCAGCATATGGAGGTTCCCAGGCCAAGGGTCCAATAAGAGCTACAGCTGCCGGCCTACACCACAGCCACAGGAAAGCAGATCCAAGCCACGTCTGCAACCTTCACCACAGCTCACAGCAACGCCAGATCCTTAATCCACTGAGCGAGGCTAGGGATCGAAACTGCAACTTCATGGTTCCTAGTCGGATTCGTTTCTGCTGTGCCACAAAGGGAACTCTTGGATCCTGTCCTTTTTAAATCGGAGAATTGTCCCATTCTTGCAGTGACTGCCACCCTACTTGACCTGTATTTTTATTCTGAATATTGAAAACTTGGAAAATTACATTCCCTATGTCAGCTCAGTTTTGTTTAGTATGAGGTGGAGCTAAGGAGGCATATCTACTGAGAAGGGCAGAGAGGAAGAAGAAAAAGTCACAGGCTGTACATCCCTGTGCTGTAATTTCTTCCATCTAGGGATCTGTAACAAGCCTCTGTGTTTGTCTTTTCCAGGAATATTCCTTTTCCAGTGTTCGTGTGGAGACGCCCCTCCTATTAGTGGTGAATGGGAAGCCTCAGGGCTCCAGCAGCCAGGCTGCTGCCACAGTGGCATCGCGGCCACAGTGTGAATAACCCTCCTTAGATTGCGTGCTAAAGAGGGAGTGGAGGCGAAGAGAGAAGCTCAAGGGCACTTGGCAGCTGGACCAGCCACATTCAGTGACTCAGCTAGAATTGGGGGGACGTTTTAGATGACAACTTTCCCTTCCTCTGTAAGACATTGGGTCCCTTCTTTCTCTCCTGTTATGTTCCAGCTCTCTCTGGGGCCACACCTGTCCCTATTATATCTCTCCTGCCTCTTTTCATTGCTCTCCTGTGTTTCAGTCAAAGAGCGTGGAGTTGGCAGAGGTGTTGGGACCTTGCCATGGGACGATTCCCAAGTTTCCGGTTCTTGCCTCCTTCCTAAGCCTCATGTGTATATATCATTTCAGTATTTATTGCTAAGGGAGGGGGCTTAATTTTTTAATGACTTAGTTTTTGAGCAATTTTTATTTTATTTTTAAAATTTAGGTCCTTCCCCTTCTTTGGGACTGGAACAGAATTAAATTTGTTTGGGAAAAAAAATTACTGTGTAGTTTGGCCTGCTTCATTCTCTTCAGGCTTGGATTCTTGATTTTAGGATCGCTTCAACCCATTAAGAGTTATACCCCCCACACACACCTTTTTTCTTTATATAAAGTAGTTTATTTCTTTCCCAGTTAAAATAATTCTGGCAATAGGCAGCCCAGGGCAGGAATGGCAGCTCCACAAAGTCTTTGGGAACCAGTTTTCTTTCACTTCCCCGTTCTCTCATCCTTTGGGGTGATCCTTATCACAGTCCAAGATGACAGCAGTACTATTCCAGTAGTGTTTCTAGGCTGAAAGAGGAGAGAGAACTAGATATTCAGTTTCTTTAGGTTCTAGTGATACATTTTATAACAGTTTCTCTTAATGTCCTTGTGGGAAAATGGGGAAATGTGAGGATTTTTTTTTTTTTGTCTTTTTTAGGGCCATACCGGTGGCATATGGAGGTTCTCAGGCTAGGGGTCCAGTCAGAGCTGTAGCTCCTGGTCTACGCCATAGCCACAGCAACACAGAATCCAAGCCATGTCTGCGGCCTACACCACAGCTCATAGCAGTGCCAGATCCTTAACCCACTGAGCAACACCAGGGATCGAACCTGCGTGCTCATGGATGCTAGTCATATTTATTTCCACTGAGCCACAAGAGGAACTCCCAAGATGTTTTTTATATATGCCTGCTCTTAGATTTCAAGCCTGTTTGAGTTTTTATTCATGAAAAGGTATGTTTTATCTAATGCTTTTTCTGCATTTATTGCGATGGCCAGTGATTTTTTTTTTAATCTGTTAATGTGGTGGATTAGAGTATTTAGCTTTTGATTAATAAACCAAACTTGAGAGTTTGCTGGTGGCCTAGTGGTTAAAGACTCAGTATTACTGCTGTGACTTGGGTTCGATCCCTGGCCTGGGAACTTCTGCATGCCACAGGCATGGCCGAGAAAAACCCCCAAGGTAAAAAAAAAAAACAAACTTGCTTTCTTGGTATAAGCCTTACTTGGTCAGAATATGTATTTTATTGATATTTCACTGGATTCACTTGTGTAATATATAGGGTTTAATATCTGTAGGTCACAGGTGATGTTAGTTCATGATTCTACTCTCTATTTTTTACCTATTCTAGTCTGATTTTGGTATTAAAGTTAGGCTAGACTCATTCAGTGGGTAAAGAGCATTCCTCCTATATATTTACTTGAAAAGTTTATATAAAATCAGTTTATCTTTTTCTTAGTGGAACTTGCTTGTAAAGTCATCAGCACTTGCCTTTTTCTTTATGGAAAGATTAACTACTGATTTATATTGTTTAGTGTTTATTGGATTGAATCATTCAAGCTTTCTCTTGATTCAGTTTTGATATTTTGTATTTTTCAGTAATATATCCATTTCATTTAATTTTGTAAATGTACTTTCCTAAATATTTGTAATGTGTTCCTGATTTGTTTAGTCTCTCTGTTATCAGTAATTTTGTTCCCTTTTTCTCTATGGGTATTGTTTATTTGTACCTTTTCTCTTCCTCAGCCTTTTGTCTCTTACAAATCTTCAAAGAACTTGACTTTGTTTATTATCTTTTCTATGTTTTTTTCTATTTCATTAATTTTTATTTTTGTCTTCATAGTGTCTTTTTTTCTCCTATTTTAAGTGTGTCTATTCCTGAGCTGGGATACAGTTTTTATATCTGATACACAACATGATAATTAGTTATGTTAAATTTGCACTCCTTTATTTGTAATATTGAACATCTTTTAATAAAATACTGGTTAGCTACTTATAAATTTGATGTAAAATGTAGAAGAGAGCATCCAAGACTGAAGGAACTGTGTTAAAGAAAAAAAATTCAGGGAGATAATATTTAAGAAATGATGTATAGCACTTTGAGCATTTTATATGTCACATGTTGTATTATGATTACTTGATCATATGGTTTGAACTCTTAAAGGATAGTCACTAACTGTGACTAACTTATCTTTGAGTTCTAGACATTATTATATCCGTTTGTGAGTGTTAGCCATTGCCTGACTCAATAACAAATGGCTGGCTGGCTGGATTAGGAAAATAAGATATATTAGATGAATATAGAGGGTGTTGAAACCTTGCATGCAGAATAATAATGATTTTGGAAATTTATTCTGTTGGCTTGTAGAGCGTATAGAATAGGGCTCCTGCTTCGGTAGTTTCTTCTCTTGTAGGTCAGCTTGGTCTCTAGCCTTTCAGAGAGACACTGGAAATCGTGCTATGCTTTATCAGAATATGGAGCATAGAGGTCAGAATTAGGGATCAGGAGGGTGGAATATATCAGTCATGGCTCAGTCAGGGAAACAGGACCTTTATGAATTCTGGGACAAGGAATTTATTATATAAATTAGGCCTTATGCAATTGTCAGAGGAACTGGAGAAGTGAATGTTCAAAAGAAAGTTAGGAGTCAGCAGCCAGTCAGACTGAGAAGCCATGCACATCCAGTCACTGAAATGAGACTGTAGAGGGAAGGCTTGTGGGGAGGTATGTGGGAGGCTATGCCTCTGAAAAACAGAGTGTCTATGGGTTGGCTGCTGAGTGTCTGTGGTAGCCTGCAACTGCTTTTGGCCAACCAGGTAAGCAATAAAGAATAGCAGGATGGAGTGGAGGAGAGTGAGGATAAGCTGGGATTTGTTGGCACCTTTGTGTCCACCTCTAGCTACAGCAACTTTCAGGGTAATGGCTACCGATTCATTTTCACTTTCCAGGTCTTGTGAAAATTCCTTTTTTGGCAAACTCTAAACCAAAACTGTTCAGGGAAGAGGATTCTTGGACATACAGGTCCAGTTTAGCAGGTTGGCACAGTACAAACCAACGCATAACTTCTGGGAGTATACTCTTAACAGTAGAGCAGAAGTTGAAGACTATAACTAGGTTCTACAGGGGAAGGAAAAGAGGCCTAATTATAGTGATTAGGAGAAGAACTGAAGGAAGAAGAACCCATGGTGTTGAATCTGAGAGGGTAACAAGGAACGCAGTGAACCCAGGTAAGTGCTGAAGCACAAACTTTTTCTAATCTGTGGATATGATGAGCATAGCCCTGAATCTTATTGAAGAATCAGAACCTTAATTGAGTCCTCTTTTTTATATGGACACTTCTTCCTCCTCCTCTCTTTAAATGATGGTGGCCTTAGGAGTTCTACCCATGACCTGCTGCTTTTCTTCCTCAAAACGTTTTCATTGGACCATTTCATTCAGAGCCATGTGTTCCATTACCAAACTACTAATTTTCCTAAATCTGTATTTCCAGATCTTTTCCCTTAACACTAGTGATAAATTTACACCGGCTCACTAGGCTGTATGTGCTAGTGACATTTTAAATCTGACACATCTAGAATAGAACTAATTGTCTCTAGCAGCCACTTCTGTTGTCTCTATATTAGCAGATGACATCACCAAGTATTCAGTATCTAAGCCAGTTAGAAGTTAGTAACTTCTAACTGGGAAGTTACCATCTGATTCCTTCTTCATTTCCAATATCCAGTCTGTCATTGGATATGTTGATCATATTTTCTAAATATCTCTTCAGTATTATCTTTCCATTCATATTTCTTGCCTATCTATTGCATTTATCTTCCCCCCTATAGCTGAAATCTTACTTTCTCTATTTTTTTTTAACTTTTTTAATAGTAATGGTTATAGTAGTATTGTCCAAGTTTATAAGTTTGTAAGTAACAGGGCCATGATTTGAAATTTTAATTGTTATTCTGCTTCAAAGGCTATGGGTGAGTTTCTTACTTCTCTGAGATTCAGTCTCCATCTGTAAAATGGAGTTGTTATTACTACTTACCTTGTAGGGTTGGTTGTGAGGAATAAATGAGACAAGCAGGACTCAATACTGGAATTCCAGCTGTATTAGAGCTGGGATTTGAACCCAGTCTTCCTGCCTCTTGAGCTTGCACTCTTCCCATTTTGCTCATGTGCTCTTCTGCTATTTCAGAAGTGAGAAATGCTGCAACAGTTTCACCTTTCTCAAAACAGTTCTGATTATATAATTTTGTTTAAAATCCCTCAGCAGTTCTTTAATTCCAGTAAGACACTCCTTCACATGGGGCACAGCCTTTGCATTTTGGTCTCCTTGTCTATATTACATCGTTTCTGCCCTCTTCTTGTCATCCTAATGCATGGCAACCTACCTCTCTCTCTCTCTCTCTCTCTCTCTCTCTCTCTCTCTCTATATATATATATATATACATACATATATCTATGTTTTGTTTTTTAGGACCGCGACTGCAACATATGGAGGTTCCCAGGCTAGGGGTCAATCGGAGCTGTAGCCACTGGCCCACAACACAGCCACAGCAACAGCAACACCAGATCTGAGCTGTGTCTGTGACCTAAACCACAGCTCATGGCAACACCAGATCCTTAACCCACTGAGCAAGGCCAGGGATCGAACCCACAACCTCATGGTTCCTAGCTGAATTTGTTTCTGCTGCACAATGACGGGAGCGCCAACATATTTTTAATATCTGGAAGTTTCCATGCTCTTTCACACTCCTGTACTTTTGTGCATGTGATTCCTTCTGCTTGAGATGTGTTGTCTTCGTTCCTGGAGAGCTATTTGTCCTTTGAGATTTCAGCTCTGTAAAACCTTCCTGAATGCACTCAAAGTAGATTTTAATGTGTCTTATCTTTATACACTCAGAGCACTTATTGTGTTTTAATTATTTGCCAGTTTCCTGTAGGCTGTGAGCTTCATCTTAGCAGTCTAAGATCCTAGCTCAGTACCTGACACAAATGCTAGATAAATTTACATGAAACCAATGAATAGATTTTAAAAGAGTATTTATGCTGTTCCCATGGTAGGCTCCTACTTTAGTCTGTGGTAATGACTGGCTCTGGGTGTCAGGATTCTGGTAGCTCTTTCCTTCTCTACTTAGTGATGTCCTTACATCTGTGATTTGTGGAATTAGTGTCAGTGTTGTGACCTGAGAGGCAGTTTCTCTCAATACTCTTATCAACTTAATGTGTGTAGCTGCATTTGCTATGTCATATATCCTCTCACCTTTCTTTTTGTGGGAGCCTGTTTCTGTATTAGGCTAAGAAGTCTCCCTTGACGTTCAGGAATGGAAGTTCTTTTGTTTATGTCAGTGACTTGCCAGGCTGTTGCCAGTGTTAGAGCATCACAGTCCCCTAATACTGGCAGCTTTTGAGGCCTTCATTCTTTCTAATCTTGATCCTTTATGCTGAAGTGCTAGCTTATTTTTCTGTTCTCTCAAGACATTTGAACAAGAATTGTATTTTTTTTTCCCCAAATGAAATTGTTGGGAATCACTCTACCTATATGCCAGAATCAATTCCCTATCACTTGGTTGGTTTTCAGCACACTCTCAGCTCCTGGCAGAGTTTCAAAGCAGGCAGTCATGGGAAAATTCTCAGAAAGTCGTGTGTGTATATGTACATGTGTATGATGGTGATGGAATGGGGAATTAAGTGGGAAGATATAGGAGAAAAAAACTGCTCTGTCCCCTTTACCTGAGAGGCAGCATTATACAATGAGAAGGAGAAGTGGATTGTGGTTTTCTGCTCCCTAATTGTAACATTCATTTAATTTCAGGAAGTTTTATACATATATACACATAAATATATATATATATACACACACACATACATACATGCATACATATATATACACACAACAGTGTAAAACTCTAAAGTTACAAAAAATAACGGAGAAAAATCTTCATTTCTACTCCTGATCCCTAGTTCCTTTGCTGTAGTAACCACTCAATTTTACTAAATTTTCTTTCAGGAATATTTTATATATAGGTATATCCATATACATACACACACAAACACACGCACACACATATATATAAAAGCTTAGTGGCATGTCACTTAAAATATATAAAACTGCCTATATGCTTTTAGGCAGATCTCTTAAAATTTAGCATTAAATTTTTAAAATTCCTAGATGGAAGTGCTAGTACGTAGTTGACAGAACCCACAGTGATTTTGTGATAATCAGTTAAGTACTATTTGTGAACTTGCTTGAAAATCATCAGGTATTTTACAAGTACAGGATGGAGGGCAGGGTAGAGATGGAAGTAGTATTGTTTCTCATAAAAGACAGTGTGTGAGTCACGTGTGATCTGATTTGACCGGAGCAGTTCTGAATCGGTAGCAGGGCTCTTATGTCAGCAGCACGCTGCCTAACTTTTGGGCATGCTTCCCTGACTGCATGTCCTCTGTGTCTCTCCTGGCATGGTCTTGGGGTTTTTTTCTGGATGGTTCTGGAGAGAGCACTTACACCTTAATTGTCAGGCGCATATTCACTTGAGATAAGAAGTGGAAGCTTGCCAGAGTGTGGGACACTTCTGCCTTCCTTCCTCCCCTCACCCCTTTGCTCCCTCTTCGTGTTCAGGGAGTTGGTGCTGGAACCTGGCTGATGCAACGGTTTGAATCATGGTCCCTTGGTGCTGTGAGATCCATTCACTTTTAATTGGTAATTGTTGGAATCATTTCTTCGCACCCCATCTTAACTTCCTTTTCTAATTGGCTCTCAGGGGCCTCCATTGTCTGCTTTAATCAACCAAAGCAGACCTGCTGCAGAGAGGCTTAAACTGGCACCTCGGGACCCTAGGTTTTTGTTATGACTTTCCTTCAAGTTTCTTTTCTAATGTGTTAAAACAACTTTGTCTTTGGATTAGGCCCTGGAGGATAGGGATCCTTTGGGCATTGCTTTCAACGAAGGAAGATTGAACAGTCCTAACTTTTTCTAGACTTTGCCAACTATTGTGTTTGGCATAAAGCTTTTTGTTCCTGCTAGCAAAAAGGGAAAAGATTTCTGGTTGAGGTGTCCAAAAAGGCATGGTGGACTCACTTGCTCATCTAGGTAGATAGGGAGCCAGGAACAGAGGGAGAATTCCCACGTATGGGCCAGAAGCACAAAATCACCTCAAGTTCTGGAAGTGAAAGAAGGGAGTAGGGAGAGGGTAAAAAAGATGATAGCAGGGTCTCCAGAGAAAAGATCCAGGCCACAAGAAGGAAATGAAATGTTTGAAACGGTTGCTTCTTTTAGTTGAGTAATTTTATCTCTGCCACTACCCCAGGGGATGTAGTGAAGTCATAGTCACGATATTGTATGGAATTGCCTCTGTGATACTTAGAAAGAAGAATTATGTGATTTTAAAATGCAGGGAACCTAAAAAACCAAACCAAAACAAAACACGCCCAGAAGCACCTGGTGAATGATGGAAGTAGATGAAGACTTATCAGTTGAGGAGTGTGAGCCTTGTCATTTTGGTCCATAGACTGCTTCTCTATAGCAAAAAGCATTGTGGAAAACTTACTTTGTTTCTGTTTGTCACTGCCCAAAGGGAAAAAACAAACACTAGTTATAGAGTTTTTGACAATAAGCATTATTGGGTTACATTTTTTAAAAGTATTTTTTAAATAGACTTTATCTTTTAGAGTAGTTTTAGGTTCCCAGCAAAATTGAGTGGAAAGTACAGAGTGTTCCAATAAACCTTTTGCCCTCACACGCAAGATACTATGCTGATAGATTTGAAGATAGAGGAAGGGGCTATTAATTAAAGAACGCTATAGGGATAACAATATATTAGTGATTGCCAGGGAATGAGGGAGAGGGAATTGGCTGACTACAAAAGGAATGCATTGGGGAATTTTTAGGGTATGTGAACTGTATTGTATTATATTGGGGTGGGTGGTAAATACATGACTCTATATATCTGTCAAAACCTGTAGAACTGTACATCACAAAAAATAAGCTTTATGCAAACAAAAAAAGGTCCAGCCAGGATGTAGGAGTATCTAAGGTGGAATGCAAACTGACAAATGAACCATAGTCAGAACCAGAATTCCTCTTTAAGTTCCAGAAACTCACTTTCATCACATCGTTTAAGTAGTTAGACTTGAGGGGAACTAAAATAAATGCAGGCGTGGAATAAACTCCTTAATTTGGGTAACTTCAAAAGAGCCTTTTTCTGTCATTGCAGCTGCATCATCAGAGTATACATACTCAATATTTAAACCCCAAACACATTTGTTGACAATGTAATCCTTAATAGTTATATCCTATTTAGAGCTAATTGTTTTGTCAGGAATGAATCTGAAAAAAATTCCTCTTATCGCCATCATGTTCAAGTAACACATATACGAAAATAATTGCCATTTTAGCAGTAGCTATCCATCAAGTTGCATGGAAAATAATTTGCTAACTTTATTTAGTCTATGATCTAGTTTTTTAATACATTGAGATGTGGTGTCATTGAAAAGTCGTCCTTGAGCTACCTTCTTGGTCATGGCTTCATTCAAGATTTGTTAGCAAGCGTCTTTCTTACAGTCTTTCCTTGACGACTCAGCAATTGTATAGGTCTTTGTTTTAGCAACTCAAAATGTTTCTTTATTTTTAATTTTTATATTTTTAAAATTTGTGGGGTTTTTTTTTTTTTTGGTCTTTTTAGGCTCGCACCCATGGCATACGGAGGTTCCCAGGCTAGGGGTTGAATTGGAGATGTAGCCACCACAGCCACAGCAATGGTAGATCCGAGCCGCATCTGTGACCTATACCACAGCTCAGGGCAACACTGGATCCTTAACCCACTGAGTGAGGCCAGGGATCGAACCTTCGTCCTCATGGATGCCAGTCAGATTCATTTCCATTGAACCACACTGGGAACTCCAAAATGCTTTTTTTTAATAAAATTTCAAAGCATTGACGTTCAAATGGAATATTGAACATTTTAATTTTTTTTCTGCTTTTTAATTTAATAATATTTCTTTAAAAAAACTTTTGGGATTTCCCGTCGTGGCTCAGTGGTTAACGAATCCGCTTAGGAACCATGAGGTTGAGTGTTTGATCCCTGGCCTTGCTCAGTGGGTTAACGATCCGGCGTTGCCTTGAGCTATGGTGTAGGTCACAGAGGTGGCTTGGATCTGGTGTTGCTGTGGGTGTGGTGTAGGCCAGCAGCTGTAGCTCCGATTAGACCCCTAGCCTGGGAATCTCCACATGCTGCGGGTGCGGCCCTAAAATGACAAAAGACAAAAAATAAATAAAAATAAACAAACTTTTGGAGTTCCCATTGTGGCTCACAGGTTAAGAACACAACATAGTGTCTGTGAGGATGGGGGTTCAATCCCTGGCCTCATTCAGTGGGTTAAGGATCTGGTGTTTCTGCAAGCTGTGGCATAGGTCACAGATGTGGTTTGGATTTATTGATGCTGTGGTGTAGGCCGATTTGATAACTTCCATATGCCTCAGGTGTGGGTCTAAAAAGAAAAAACTTGGTTTTGAACTTTTTTATGTTTTATATATAAAATGCATAAGGTTTAATGGTTTCATTAGTTAATGTATCTCTGCAAATAATACATTGTAGTTCCAGCACCTCATGGTCCATTATAGTTTAAAATAAATGAGGGTTCATAATTCTGAGTAAACTAGTATAAACTCAGTTCATTTCTTGGGTACCATTTCCAGTGTTATCATTTGGTTTACCACTATGATGGCTATAATCAGAAAGGAATGTCTTTTCTTGAAAAAGACTCTGTATAGTTTGTTTTGCCATGGACAAATTAGAGTTAAAAAGTAATATAAATTTTAGTCCCTAAATTAAACTTATATTAAACTATATATTAACATTTAAATTATTGCAAAAGTAAGATATAGAAATAAATATGTGTATGTTTTCTCAAATTTTACATACTTTGGGTTATAGTTTACAAAAAAACTTAAAATATCGCCCATTTTAATGTAGTTCTATTGTGTCTTACTAATATGTACAGATAGGACTATAGTCCCTAAACAGTCTATATCCTGTTCAAGGAGATGAGTCTATTGATCATGTGCTTGGCTGTTACAATAATGTTGATTTGCTATAAATGTTTCCAGGGCTTCCTCTCAGTTTCTGTTCTTTTCTTGTTGTGGACCATACTTTGAGAAATACTGTCCTAGATCAGGTCACCATTATATCTTCTCTTAATTAGCACATTACCCTTATAACTCATCCCCTCTCTCCAATATTAACTTTCCTGCCAGCCCCCATATACCACCAGCCTTGACTGGGTCATATGCTCCTTCCATATGCTCTTAGCATCCCATGTTTACTGAAGGACAGTTCTTCACACACATCAAATTAAACTGGGCTGTTCTTCATCTGTTTTCTCTTACTCTGTAAGTGCCATGAGACTTGTCATATATTGAGGGAAAATGAAGCAACCCTAGATTCACTCACCTTAGCTTTCTTATAGATAGAGGAGCTGAGGCCAGAGAGGTGAAGTGACTTATGTAAGGACACATAGCTAGTGATGGTGGTAGAACTGGAATTAGAATGACGGTGGTCTGACTGTACCACGTCCTAACATATCACACATCCCGAGTTCCTGTCTGGTGAAAGATTAAGTCATTTATAATATATCAAGCTTATATAAAGGTTTTAATACTCAATATCAAAAGGATTTTTCTGACCAGTCTTCAGTTAACTAGAAGATTGAAATATCCTGCTGTATAGCACAGGGAACTATATGTAATCACTTGTGATGGAACATGATGGAGGATAATGTGAGAAAAAAAGAATGTATATAAATGTATAACTAGGTCACTTTGCTGTACAGCAGAAATTGACAGAACATTGTAAATAAGCTATAATGAAAATTAAAAAAAAAAGAAGATTCAAATAAACATTACCCTTTCCACATGTTTGGGTGGGCTGAGGTTTTTTGTTTTGTACTTAGGTGTACAGTGGAAGCATGATGACCACCAGAGAGCAGCAGAACACAGTGGCTAGGCAAGACCGTGGAAAAAGGAAAGTTTGTAGGGTTACGCTTCTAGAGGGTTTAGGGAGAAAAAGTGGAGAAATGACAGGAATAAGTCAGTGAGAATTCTTTTTTTTTTTTTTTTTTGT
>PVHT021183630.1:3976688-4024086 GCA_004024745.2 Catagonus wagneri
AAACTAAAAGACACAATGAACCTTTTTACAGAGCAGACAATGACTCACAGACTTTGGAAAACCTTGGTTTTTCAAATAAGACAATCTGGGGGGGTGGGGGGATGCACTGGGGGTTTGGGATACAAAATCTGTAAAATTGACTTGTGATGATTTATGCACACCTATAAGTGAAATAAAATCCATTAAGAGAAAAAAAAAACAAAAAAAAAGAAAAAAAATTCTATGATTATCTTAAGTGTTATCTAGAAGGCACTTGGGCTAAAGCTTTACTTAGTAAAGGGAGAGCAGTCACTCATATTAGCCTACAGGGGGAGGATGTTTGGTTATTTTTTGTGGTTCGGACAGTGTTCTTGATTTTGTCTGCGCTCTTAGGTGATTATAGAGTGATCTTATTTCATCTTGATCCATCATGCTCACATAGTGACCTTGTCTAATGTTGACATTCTGTGAACTTGTTTATGTTCAACTCCTGGCAACACCAAGTCCTGACTGATAGTTCCAGGCCAGATCCTGGATTCCAGGGGCTGCTTTCCTTTCTGTCACTGTGTGTTAGAGATCCAGAAATGAAAATGGGAGTTCCTGTCCTTAAGGGGCTCTCTTAAGGAGAAGTGCATGTAAATAAATTATACTACAGTATGGTACATGTAATAACAGAAGTGTTAAAAGCAACTTCAACAAATTATTATTTATCATGTATTCAAGTTTTATTTCAAATTTACCACAAAGAAACTATATCCCTAAGAAAATTTGTTGACAGAGTTTCTTCTGGTTGAGAGAGATTTTTCCTCTCTTTTTCTTTTAATAGAGAGTGTGTTTAGATAAGATTGTTAGACTAGGTCTAAGAAAGAAGTGCCTATTTTTTTTTGTATTTTTTTAAAAAAAGATTATAGAAAGGTCTCATGGTTTGTTAAAAGTCACTGCACCTTTAATATCTATTAAATAGATGCAGTCTTTTTGTATATCAATTATACCTAAATAAAAATTGTTTAAAAAAAAGTCACTGTACCTTTAACAACTTGGTATAGGTCCTTAGACTTGTTCTAAAAGACCTATTTAGATTATCAAATAATCTTTCAGGACAGTCTAGTTTCTCTCATATAGTAACCTTATTTTATCAATCCAATAAGGACAGCGTTTAAAATTTTTTTACTGCATGTTGGAAGACCAGTGAACTAAGATTTTGGTAGTCAGTACAGGTATTTAAGTTGGGTATACTTCCAGGAAAAAAAAATATGGTCTCTAACTACTCAGAGTGTGGACCACTGAAAGAACTTACACATCTCCAACTTATTCTTCATTAGAACTTGGAAGTATGGCACATCTTTGGCTCATAAATTCTGACTATTTCTCATTCCAAACAGGACATTTCTCAGGGCAAGTTTCATGTCTTTATTACGAAGACTATAGATCAGGGGATTAAGAAGAGGAGTCATTACTGAGTATATCAGTGTGAGAATTTTCTGCATCAGAGTTGAGATGCCATATGTAGGACTCACATACATTACCATGACTGTCCCATAGAAAAGAGACACCACAGCTAAATGAGAACCGCAGGTGGAAAAGGCCTTTATCCGGCCAGCCGCAGAAGGGACCTGAAGAACCGCTTTGAGCAACATGGTATAGGATCGAAGAATGTATAGAATAGTGGAAAAGAGGACAAGGGAGCTCTGAGAATAGAAAATAAGTTCAGTAATGGGGGCTGGAGCACAGGACAGAGCCATCAGTGGGTCCATGTCACACAGGAAGTGATCAATGATATTGGGTCCACAGAAGGGGAGTTGGGAGATGAGAAAAATGGGGACTGGGTAGCCAAGGAATCCAATGAGCCAGCACAGAGACACCAGTGTTCCACAGAGCTTTGCAGTCATGATGGCGGGGTAGTGTAGAGGGTGGCAGATGGCCAAGTACCGATCATAAGCCATTACTGCCAGGAAGAGACATTCAGCTGTGCCCAGGGAAAAGAAGAAATAAAACTGCAGGAAGCATCTAGAAAATGAGATGGCCTTGGTTTTGGAGAGAATGTTGGCCAGCATGTTAGGAACAGTGGAGGAAACATACCAGATCTCAAGGAAGGCAAAATTTCCCAACAGAAAGTACATAGGGGTGTGTAGTCGTGGGTCCCACCTCACTGCACAGATAATGGCTCCATTCCCCAGCAAGGCCAAGGCATACACCACTAAAAACAGTGAGAAAAGAAAAATCTGTATCTCCCAGCAACCAGGGAATCCCAGGAGGACAAATTCAGTCAGAGCGTGTGTGACTGACCTGTTCATGGGTCTTAAATCTAGGAAGAAGGAAGACATGAGTGTAATCCAAGTTGCTTTGCTTCCTGAATATTTTAAGGATTTTTTTGAAAGGGAACTTCAACACTACAGGAAAATATATGAGATATTCTGAACGCAGGTGGGAATTAATATCATTTTTTGATTGACTGTGGTTCTAAATCTCAGTATTATTTTCCTAGAATCCAATGCAGCAAGATACATATTAGTTTGTACAACCAGTGGTATACATTTGTTTTGTTTTTACTGTGATCCTTAAGAAGACTTTTTCTGATTTTGGTCTGTTTAACGTTGATTATGGATCCTCATAGACAAACTCATCTACTTCCTCTTATTCAGCATAACTTTTTAAAAAACCCCAGCAACATATATTTTGAGGACAGCTAGTGTGAGGTTGAACAGAATTAGTTGATATACACATGAAGATAAAACTTACTCCTGAACATTGGCTTTTCAGAATAGTCTAATCAACTGAGTTAATTGTGACAGACATCATTACACTCAAGACTCAAGGCTGTTGCTAAATTTTCCTTTAAAATAGTACTCTGACCAGTTGAGTGATACTTAAAAAAATACAAAAGACACAGTTTATATAAAATATTTACCTAAAAGAATGAGAATATGATTTTTTAAAATATCCTTACATGTAAATGCTTATTTTCATGTTTTTACATATACTGTACAAAAATGACCATTTACATTCAGATCCTACCTAAACAAAGAAAGTGGTGTTTTCAATACAAAGGTTTAGTTCATTCAGTATTTTGGGGTAATAAAAATGAAAGGATATGAGATCACATGGGGTTTTGCTTGCAATTTTGTCTGGTAGAATTAATTTTGTTTTCTGAAAAGGAAGAGAAGGAATTTTTAAATATTTGGACAGGCATGTGCTCAGTGGTATTTAAAAACTGAACAAAAATGTGTTAATCTTTGTGTTTAAACAACAGAGTAATCTTGTAATCGATGAATATTAAAACACCGATTAAGAGTCTTAAAAATAATAATTTCAATATTGAATTTTCTTGTTCAAGTCAAATCTCTTGCACTGTAAAGTCAAAACTTTGTTAGGAATGGGAGATAAAAGACATTTGAGAGACAAAGAGCAGAGAATTTGAAAGAAGGATCATGTATGATAATTAGGAACCAAGATTTGGACGAGGGACTAGTCAGTCCCCTGTTTGGGGTTTTTAAGGAAGCATGAAAAACGAAGTTTGAGCGTCCAAGCTCTAGAGCTGTCTAGTTTTCCAGTCAATATTGAATTAAAAAATACTTGCTTACTGGCGTTCCCATCGCGGCTTAGCAGTAATGTGAGCTGTAATGTAGGCTGGCAGCTACAGCTCTGATTAGACCACTAGCCTGGGAACTTCCATATGCCACAAGTGTGGCCCTAAAATGACCAAAAAAAATTTTATTTTTTGCTTACCACCTTCACTGAATAAAGGGCTCGATAGATGATTCTCAGATTATTTATAAAGCATACTAAATCACTTTCCCTGCTACAGGTCAGAACGTAAGTCTAGGCTCACAAATTTATACCAGAAACCAGAATCATGAGATCTGTGCTTTCCTGTCCTTCTTTCTGAAAAAAAAAAAAAAAAAAAAAAAAGAATAGTGTCTGCTTAATGTAAAGAACAGGTCAGGACACTCTGCATTACACTTTGACAATTTCACATCTCATTTCATCGCTCTGCCAACATGCCCTGTAAGATTTATTAGCAGCAACGTTATTTTTCCTGTAGCCTTTGTTGCAAGTGTAGATAAGTAATGCGATGATCAAAAGATGGGGAGCTTATTGGAAAAGCCAGAGTAATCAATTTTTGTTTTAACCACTGATGGATTAAACTGACTCCATTAAGTTCTTCATAACTCCACCCTCCAAAGCCTCTAAAACTACTTGCTGGGAATAGTCAGGGTATTAGAGTGGAATATTCACCATTTTACACGATAAACACCTCATGTTTTTGGGATTCATCAATCACTATATAAGGATAATCCTAGGGAACTATAGGATTATATACTCCTTTCCAGTACAAGAAACCAATCAACCAGCTAACCAATCCACCCACCAGTCCACTCACCTCAAGTATAATAGTTTGATGAAGTAGCTTCCTTCCAAATGTTCTTCACCTGGTATACTGAGGTAGTCTGAGAGAAGAGTATACCACCTGATTACCCCTGGAATGTGAAACTACTTTCAAAAAGATGATCCTTAATGATCATAAGATTATAGGATTGTAAAAAAATGGTGCAGCTGATCTATTCTAACTGTTCATTTTACAGACAGGCTTCAGAGAGGGTGCATGACTTTTTATCCAATTAACATAAATGTTCTATGTTAACTTACAAAACAGTTACAGTATACTACTACATAGGAACAATGACCAATCAGATTTAGAAAGTAAGAGGTACCCTGTAGTATAGCAGAGCAATGGTTGTAATATGGACAATTAATCCTTTTCTCTTACATAGAATGGTGGATTTCCTGGCTTAATTTGGAGAATGAGATGGGCATAGTGGAGCTGCATATAAAGTCATCTCCTCCTCCTTGGCTCTGATGAGGAAAACTCCAGGTGAGGGCATTTTATATGGTCCACTGGACTTCCCTCATTTCTAGAGGCTCCAGAGATTTGTTTCTTAGGACTCTGCGGAGACATTTAATATATGAAGCAGTGTTTAATCCATGTTTTCTCTTAGGGATTTCTCTAAAACTCCACGTCTCTTCCCAAGTGGTCTCAGTAGCTTCCTTAAGTTTTCCCTGGAGAAGCTCCTCTTTTCAATCTTTCAGGCTCATCTAGATTTTAGTAGATTAACTTCTAGGGGGAGGCTAGTGTCAAGGAAACAGAGAATCCAGGGGAAATGAGTAAATTTCAGGAGGCTTTTAACTGCAGAGATTGCATTTCATTAAGGAATCACCCTCTGTGGGGATGAGTACAATAAATGGAAGTTTTGCCCATGACTCTAATTCTGAAACCACGACATATTTTTGAACAAATATTTCCCTTCTAGCTAAAATGAAGTGCTACAACACAGAGAAACAGGAAACTGTATTCTGTTGGTCACTTTAAAATTAAATCCACTAAAATTTCCTGGAGTCTTTCACTGTAGTGACCAGGCAGGTGGTACTAGGTAGGAACTGCCTTGTGTGACCTGATCATAATGTAGAATGATCATGCTGTGGAAGGAAACCCAAGATAGCATATATCATTTAATTGACTTATCTAGTCAAACTGTCAGTCTCCACTCTGATTTCACTTTCCAAGAATGGGGAATTTGAAACCAGTACAAATGTGAGAAGAAACTTTATTTTTTTTATTTTTATTTTTTTTTGCCTTTTGTCATTTTATGGCCGCGGGTTTATGGCCACACCCGCGGCATGTGGAGGTTCCCAGGCTAGGGGTCTAATCGGAGCTGTGGCCACTGGCCTGCGCCGCAGCCACAGCAACGCAGGATCTGAGCCGCGTCTGCAACCTACACCACAGCTCACGGCAACGCCAGATCATTAACCCACTGAGCAAGGGCAGGGATCGAACCCTCAACCTCATGGTTCCTAGTCGGATTCGTTAACCACTGCACCACGACGGGAACTCCAAGAAGAAACTTTAATCATTGGTCTTTTGTTTTCTTCTAAAAGAACTGGGAATTCTTCCTAGGGTCCACTTAAACCACTTCGATAAAATATGACTTCTAGGGAAAGGTGAGTGATGATCAATGAGAAAATCTTTACAGATGGTTACTGGGTCAGCTTGTAAGTGAACTTGATATTCAGTGACACTCAATGCCATTTCCCCACTGAGTATTCTTGGCTTCCTTGTCAAATATTAGTTGCCTGTATTTATGAGGGTTTATTTCTGGACTCTTGATTTTCTTCCATTGGTCTATGTGTCTATTTTATGCCAGTACCATACTGTTTTGATTCCTATATCTTTGTAGCATAGTTTGAAACCAAGAAGTATGATGCCTCCAGCTTTGTTCTTTCTCAGGATTGCTTTTGCTACTTAGGAATCTTTTGTGGTTCCAGACAAAATTTTAAGTCCGTTAGGCTCTCTGATCTTAGTCCATCTGCACATCCTGAAATGGTCCTTTAACTTAGGTCTGGCCACTCTTAGCCATAGGCCAGAAATATACCTGTCACCAAGCATCAAAACAATAAAATACTAAAAACAACAACAAAAAATACTTAAGAATAAATTTAACCAAGAAGTGAAAGCTGTATTAAAACTATAAAACTTTGATGAAAGAAATTGAAGAAGACGCTAATAAATGGAAGAATATCCTGTGTCTGGAGTGAAAGAATGAACATTGTAAAAAATGTCCATAAAACCCAAAGCCATCAACTGATTCAATGCAAGTCCTATAAAAAATTCCAATGGCATTTTTCACAGAAATAAAAGCAATCCTAAATTTTGCATGAAACCACAAAAGACCCAAATAGACAAAATTATGAAATACTGTTCAGCTATAAAAAAAGAAGGAAATTCTACCATTTGCAACAACATGGATACATGTGGAAGGCATTATGCTAAAAGAAATATAAACTATATGCTAAAAGAAGTAAGTACACAGAAAGACAAATATTTATGATTTCACTTGTGTATGGAATCTAAAAGAAATGAAAAGCACTGGAAATGAAATAATATATATATGAAATAATATATATATATGCAGTATTTTTGGGTGTTTACAGCACAAAACTAAAGTCTATGACAAAAATAGCCCAAAGGACAAGAGTGAGGGATTGGTTGGGAATATAATGCTATAAATCCTTTAATATAAAGTAGTATAACAATATTAGAAGTTAGACTCTGATTAAATAAATATATATCTTGTAAACCCTAGAACATCCATTTAAAAATGGTTATTAATTGTTATTTAATAAAGCAATAATGGAGTTCTAATGGATTCCTCAAAAAAAAAAAAAAAAAAGCCAGGGAGTTCCCTTCTTGGCTCAGCAGTTAATGAACTGCATTAGTATCCATGAAGAGGCAGGTTCAATCCCTGGCCTTGCTCAGTGGGTTAATGAGCTGGTGTTGCTGTGAGCTGTGGTGTAGGTCGCAGATGCGGCTCGGATCTGGTGTTGCTGTGGCTGTGGCATAGGCCGGCAGCTATAGCTCCGATTCAACCCCTAGCCTGGGAAACTCCAAATGCCGCGGGTCAACCCTGAAAAGACAAAAAAAAAAAAAAAATGCATTTTAGATTAAAAATAGATTAAAGGTAAACTATTAGAAAAACATATATCATACAGACATTAATCAAAAGAAAGTTGCAGTAGAATGTACACCTATAATTGAAATAAAATCCATTAAGAGAAAAAAAAAAGAAAGTTGCAGTAGTTATATTAACATCAGAAAAAATAGACTTCAAATGAGGAACACTGCCAAGAATAAAGTAGGCTGCAGCATGATTCAAAAGGAGTCATTTCTCCAGGAAGATATAACGTATGATGTACCTAACAATAGAGTTTCAAAATACATAAGCAAAAACTGATCAAAGTGAAGTTAATTCAAGCAGTGAATTTTACTGTATATAAAGTAAAAGTAAGTAAACTACAAAACTAGAATATATTAAATATGATTCCTCTTGTGGAAAGTTTTAAAACAGGTAAATCTATTTTTTAGTAGATAAATAAAAAATATAAAGCAAAGAAGTTTATAACAGATATTAGTGGGAGAGAGGTATGATACAAAACAATAAGACTGACAGTGCCCTATTTCTTGTCTACTGTACTGGCTATTGGATATTTGCTTTATAATTATTCATTATACTCCTTATACTTTACGTGTTTTATGCATTGTCTTCTTTGTATTGCATTTTATTTTTATTTATTTATTTATTTATTTATTTATTTATTTATTTATTTTAGGGCTGCACACGCGGCATGTGGAGGTTCCCAGGCTAGGGGTCTAATCGGAGCTGTAGTCGCCGGCCTACGCCGTAGCCACAGCAACGCAGGATCTGGGCCGCCTCTGCGACCTACACCAGAGCTCACCGGAACGCTGGATCGTTAACCCAATGAGCAAGGCCAGGGATCGAACCCACAACCTCATGGTTCCTAGTCAGATTTGTTAACCACTGCACCACGACGGGAACTCCTTGTATTGCATTTTAAACAAAGTTGTAACAAATACATTTTTAGATAAAATCGTGGAGAACCTAACTGAAAACCCCCACCCCTACCCCAGGGGCCAGTGATGGTATCCCGTGCTATAGCGGCAGCCCAAGCCTCTGCAGTGACAATTACAGGATCTTTAACCTGCTGTGCCACAGGAGAAATCCCAAATTCTTTTTAAAGTACCCTGCTTCGTAAAATTTTGCTTCTCTGATGTATATTGTCTTATTATATAATTAGAACAATATAATTTATTTTGCCTTCGATTCTAGGATCCACAAAAATGTTTTATTCTGAAATTGAAAGTTTTATTTATTGATCTGACCTGTTTGCGTTTATGTTGTTTCTCACAGTATCTTGTTTATGTTTCATGAGTGTACAGGTGTAGTATATATTTTAGTATGCTTTTTAGTTCTTTATTGGGGAGTTCATTTATATCTACTATATTTTTCTGACGTAAGTCTGTTAGTCTTTTAATTAAGACCATCTTCGGAGTTCCCATAGCTGCGCAGCGGAAACCCACTAGGAACCATGAGGTTGTGGGTTCAATCCCTGGCCTCAATCAGTGGGTTAAGGATCCTGCGTTGCTCTGAGCTGTGGTGTAGGTTGCAGACTCTGGGCCCAACTGTGCTGGGATCTGGTATTGCTGGGGCTGTGATGTAGGCCAGCTAGACCCCTAGCCTGGGAACCTCCATATGCTGCGGGAGCGGCCCTAAAAATAAAAAAAACCCAAAAACCAGACCATCTTTTTTAAGGGGCAGTTTTAGGTTTACAACAAAATTGAGAGGAAGGCACAGAGATTTCCCATAGATCCCCAAATCACACGCATACACAGCTTCTCCCCTTAATGACCTCACTCACCAGAATGGTACATTTTTTTTTTTTTTAAACCAAGGATGAAGCTACAAAGACATTATAATCACCCGAAGTCCATAGTTTATCTTGGTGTTGTACATTCTATGGTTTTGGACTTATATCCATCATTGCAGTAATATACAGAGTATTCTCACTGCCTTAAAAATCCTCTGTACACTGCTTATTCATTTTTCCAACAGCCTTCCTCCATCCCTGGCGACCATTAGTTTTTTCTTTTTTCCTTTTTTTCCCTTTTCGGGTCTGCATAGTGGGATTTATTACCACAAGGAAAAAAATGATGGGAAAAGCGTAGACTCTTCAGGGCTGTAAACCGCAGTGCGGGCGCAATAAACAGGAAAGGACTGCAGGAGCCCCGCGCTCACCTCGCACACCTGTGCGGCAGCGCGAACAGTGGCTGCTAACAGGTGTGGGCACGCTCCAATCCCCCAGTCAGCTGGGCCCACTCGACGCTTGGTGACGTCAGCGCGTCACCGCCGCAGGAGGGCGACCCAGAGTCTGGGCAGCAATGCCGAAGGAGCTGGCGTTTTTTTTTTGCGGGAAGATGAACGTCGGGAGAGAGGCTGGTCAACTCTGAGGCGTGGGGCGTGAGCAAGCACCCGAATTCTGTGTTTCCGTTGTTACTCTTGAGGTATGAGCGCTTTTAACGTTTCCTTCTTTCGCTGCGTCTCCTTCTCCTGGGAGGAAAGTTACAAACTGAGAGGGTACAGTTTGAATCTTGAGAAACTGGGGAAAGACCCCTGCGTCCTCAGTTTTGAATGCGTCTTTCTCGTATTAATGCTTAGTGTCCCCATAGTTTTGCTCTTTGCAGAATGTCGTGGTTGGAATCATACAGTTTGTAGTATTTTTCAGATTGGCTTATTTTGCTTAATGATATGATTTAAGATTCCTGCTTGTATTTTCATAGTTTCATAGCAAATTTCTCTTTAACACTAAATAATATTCCATTGCTGGATGTACCACAGTTTATTTATCCCTTCACCTGCTGAAGGAGGTCTCAGTTGCTTCCAAATTTTGGCAGTTGTGACTAAAGTTGCTATAAATATCTGAATGCAGGTTGTTGTATGGACATAAGTTTTCAGCTCCTTTGGGTAAATATCAAGGAATGCTGTTGTTGGATTATATGGTAAGAGTATGCTTAGCTTTATAAGAAACTTCCAAATTGTCTTCTGAAGTGGCTGTACCATTTTGTATTCTCCATTTTGCATTCCTACCAATGTGTGAGAGTTCCTGTTGCTTCACATTCTCAGCGTTCTGGAATTTGACCATTCTAATAGGTGTGTAGTGATATCTAGTTTTTGTTCTGGATTTTGTCAGTGTTCTGGATTTTGACCATTCTAATAGGTGTGTAGTGATATCTAGTTTTTGTTCTGGATTTTGTCAGTGTTCTGGATTTTGACCATTCTAATAGGTGTGTAGTGATAGACAGTTATTGTTTTAACTTGCATTTCCCTGATTACTTATGTGAAACGTCTTATCATATGCTTATTTGCCATCTGTATGTCTTTGGTGAGGTGTCTTTTAAGGTCTTTAGCTTTTTTTGTTTGTGTTCTTATTGTTGCATTACAAATTAATTTATTTAGGAATTCCCACTGTTGCACAGGAATCAGCAGTTCCTCTGGATGCAGGTTCAATCCCTGTTCTGGCACAGTGGGTTAAGGAGAATGGTATTACTGCTCAGATCTGGTCCCTGGCCTGGGAACTCCATGTACTGCAGGGTGGCCAAAAAATAAAAAAAATTAGTTTAAAATTGTATTTATTTGTTTTTATTGAGCTATAGTTGATTTATGATATACTAGTTTCAGGTATACAATATAGTGATTCAGAGTTTTTAGAGATTTTACTTTTACTTTTAAAGTTATAAAATATTGGCTGTATCCCTGTGCTGCATAGTATGTCCTTATAGCATATTTATTTTATACATGGTAGTTTGTTCCTCTTAAACTCTTACTCCATCTTGCCCCTCTTTCTTTCCCTTTCCCCACTGATAACCACTAGTTTGTTTTGTATATCTGTGAGTTTGTTTCTATTTTGTTATATTCATTTGTTTTATTTTTTAGATTCCACATGTAAGTGATAATATACAGTATTTGTTTTTTTCTGTCTGACTTATTTCACTAAGCCTTACCAAGTTCATCCATATTGTTGCAAATGGCAAAATTTTGTTCTTTTTTATGGATGAGTAGTAAGTCATTGTGAATATATACTAAGTGTGTATATATGTATATAATACATATACATATACATACATATATACACACACACACCAAGTCTTCTTTATCCATTCATTTGTTGATGGGCATTTAGATTGCTTCCATGTCTTGCATATCTTGCCTATTATAAATAGTGCTGCTGTGAATCTTGGAGTGATGTATTTTTTTGAATTAATGTTTTCATTTTCTTTGGATATTTATTTGATAGTAGAATTGCTGGATTATATGCTAGTTTTAATTTTTTGAGTAACCTCCATACTCTTTTCCATATGGCTGTACCAATTTACATTTCCACCAATAGTGTGCAAGGGTTCCCTTTTCTTGGCATCCTTGACAGCTTTTGTTATTTGTGTTCTTTTTGACTGTAGCCAGTCTAACAGGTGTAAGTTGATATCTCACTGTGGTTTTGATTTACATTTCTCTGATGATCAGTGGGCATCACACGTCTTGATTTCAAAACTATGTTACAAAGCTATGTCGGATTCCTGTTGTGGCTCAGCAGTAATGAATGTGACTAGTATCCATGAGGATGTGGATTTGATCACTAGCTCTGCTCAGTGGGTTAAGGACCTGGTGTTGCTGTGAGCTGCAGTGTAGATCACAGATGCGGCTCTGATCTGGTATTGCTGATGGCTGTGGTGTAGGCCAGAAGCTGCAGCTCCGACTCGACCACTAGCCTGGGAACTTACATATGCTACAGGTGCGCCCCTAAAAGCTATAGTAATAAAAACAGTATGGTTTTGGCATAAAAACAGACACACAGACCAATGGAACAGAATAGAGAGCCCAGAAGTAAACCCACACATATATGGTCAATTCATTTATGAGAAAGGGGGAAAGAATACACAATGGGGAAGGAATAGTCTCTTCAATAAATGATATTGAAAAAACTGGATAGGCAGAGTGAAACTGGACTGATATACTGTAAACAAAAGTTAACTCAAAATGGATTAAAGACTTGAATGTAAGTCTCGAAACCATAAAATTTGTAGATGAAAACATAGGCAGTAAGTCTCTTGACGTGGGTCTTCATAATGATTTTTGGCTATGACACCAGAAACAAAGACAATAAAAGCTCAAACTAAAAAGCTTTTGTCCAGTGAAGGAGTCATCAGCAAAATAAAAGGCAACATGCTGTCTTTTTTTTTCTTTTGTTTTTCTCAGTTACATGGAGGGTTTCTTGCTCTTTTTGGAGGTTTAAGTTCTTCTGCCAGCATTTCAGTACATGTTATGTGTGAATCATTCTACATGTAAGTGTGTTTTTTTTTATTTTTGATTGTGGGAGAAGGTGAGTGTGATGTCTTACTCCTTTGCCATCTTGATCCTTCTGTCAAAGGCAACATACTGAATGGGAGAAAGTATTTGCAAATCGTATATCTGATAAGGGGTTAATATTCCAAAATAGATGAAGAACTTATATAGCTCAGTAGCTAAACAAATAGAACCCCCCAAACACTCCTATTAAAAATGGACAGAAGATCTAAATAGACATTTTTCCAAAGAATACATATAGATGGTCAACAGGTACATGAAAAGATGCTCAGCATCACTAATCATCAGGGAAATTAAATCATAACCACAGTGAAATAACTCATACCTGTTAGAATGGCTGTTATAAAAAGGGCAAGAAATAATAAGTGTTGGCAAGATGAAGAGAAAAGGAAACTTTGTGCACTGCTGTGGTAAATTGGTGCAGCCATCATGGAAAACAGTGTGGAATTCTTCAAGAAATTCAAAAGAGCATTACTATATGATCCAGAAATTTCACTTTTGGGAATATATCCAAAGGAAATAGAAACACAAAAGAAAAAATATATGCAACCTCATGTCATTGCAGCATTATTAACAATAGACAATTTATGGAAATGACCTAAGTGTTTATCTATATATGAATGGATAAAGAAGATTATATCTAAAATGGAATATTATTCATCCATAAAAAAGAATGAAAATCTTACCATTTGCAACAACACAGATGGACCTTTAGGGCATTATACTGAGTAAAAATAAGTTAGAGAAGGACAAATACTGTATGACCTTACTTATATGTGGACTTTAAAAACACCTCCACCCCCTGTGGCAAACCAATTTCATAGATACAGAAAACCCACTGGTGGTTGCCAGAGGTGGGAGATGGGAGGTGAGATGGGTAAAGGGGGTGAAAGGTGCAAATTTCCAGTTATAAAATAAGTCCTGAGGGTGTAATGTATAGAATGGTGACCATAGTTAAGAATGCTGTGTTGCACATTTGAAAATTTCTAAGAGTAGATCTTAAAAATTCTCCATCACAAAAAAAAATTTGTAATGTCTAGTGATGGATATTAAGTAGACTTATTGTGGCAATTGTTTTATAGTAAATACAACTATTGAACCATTATGATATGCACCTGAAATTAATATACTGTTATATGTCATTATACTTCAATAAAAAAGAAAGAAGGGGTCCAAAAGTTTCAGTCATTTCTCTCAGCAGTGCCTTACCTAAAAGAAGTAAGAAAATTTCAACAATCATGCCAGGTTTTAGGGCCACCTGCTGAGCACAGTTTGAAATACTATGAAGTGCTAAATGGGGGGAATCTCCTAGAAGTTAGGCATTTCATCACTTGTGCCATGGTCTCCTGGGACCTACTCAGCATGAAATATTTATCAGTATCACGCTAGAGGCACAGAGGTGACCCAGGAGAGAAAGCCTTTTACCAAAAAACAGAATGACCCTTTTCAAGCCATTGGATGTGTCAGTAGTAAAGAAAATGAGAACTTTGATGACATAACTCTGATACTGACAAATAAGAAAGTTCCAGACTTGCAGAGAGACTCAAAAAATGAACAAAATGAATGTAAAGAATAAGAAAATAAAAACCTTGTTTTCCCACTATGCTGATGTTGCTGCAGAGTTTGCACAGTCATGAAGGTAACCTATCTATAGGACAAAATAAACATTTACTCCGAAAATAGCATGAGACAAAAATTTACCACTGGGGAAACTGGGTCCCAAAGGGCAATTAATAGGCTCCAAGGGAAGGGAATATTTGAATACTACTGATGGTCTTCATAAATTCCCACTTTTGGAATTCATAGGAGAATATAACCTTTTGAAGGAATAAGACATAGGTTTCAGAACAACATAGATAAGTTTCTGTTGTGCAGCAGACATGCCAGTTTCTCTTTAAACCTGTATTGGTGTCCAGTAAGGGTAACCCTTTCTTTGGGTGGATGGCTACCAAGGATGCCATACCTTTCATCTCGCTGCTTTTTGCTACAGTGAAAATAGAAGATTACAAGTCAGACCAACCAGTTCAATGAAGAGATGGGTTCAGAAGAGGTACAAGTATGAAACAGCTCTTAAGTGTGCTTTTTAGCTCTGCCCTCTTTTGTGTTACTTTAAAAACAGTAACAACTCAGAGTTCCCTTGTGGTGCAGCTGGTTAAGGAGCCAGTGTTGTCACTCTTGTGGCTAGGGTCACTGCTGTGGTGTGGGTTCCATCCCTGGCCTGGGAACTTTCACATGCTGTGGGTGTGGCCAAAAAACCAAACCAAAATAATACAATAACACCTCAAGATACGTGAATTAATGTGAGGAGATTCATCCTTAAAACAAGAGGGCTGGAAATCAGGGAACTGAGAGAGTTGAAGGTGAGGAAAGAGCCTCAACAGCATGCACGTTTTGTCCTCATTAATCAAGGAGCTATACCCAGTCAGAACCAGGGCTTTGGGGGAGAAAGGATGTTAGCAAAATGACATCTGGAAATAACTGAAAAAAACAGCTCTGAGAAGAAGGGCAGAAAAAAGCTCGGGCTCTCCCTGTTTTTAACTGTGTGCGGCTCTGCCACAGAGCTGATGATCGCCTGCTGTCTCTGCAAGGAGTTAGAGTAATGCAATGATGGAGCACTCCAGATTGGTGGGCCCACGTGGTTTACAAAGACACTGGAATCCTCATGCACAATAGCACCAAATATTTCTTGCTGTTTTCATTTTTTCCTCATGGTTACTTTGGCTTCTGGGTTACTCTCAATTCCCACTACAGAGGTATTATTCCCAGCTTTGCTGTGCCATATATAATTTCTTTACATATTGAAGAGGAGCCTTGCAGTGAAGTGTGGTATGGAAAATTCTGAATTTCTTTCATCCCGTAAGTCACTAATTGCAATCATCAAGATTATCCTTAAAGCTATGACATTATGTGATCTGGAAAGTAACACATTTTATAACTAATATGTTAAATATTCTCAGCTAGAATACTTTTATTAACACTATGTGGGCTGTATTTTGCATTTGTATTTTCCTGTATAAATATCATCACTTAATCATGTCACTTTGGATCATTTAGGTCCAAGTGATGACTGTTCCTCACTAACAGAGGGGATCCAGAAAACAAATTAATAAATTAAGACCAAACTACTGACAACAGTATTGTAAGCATTTGTGATCTTCTGAATCTGTCCCTAAGCAGAATAGAGGCCTTTTTAGAATTCTGACACATCAGGCAAAACCTTCCAAAATCCTTAAGTAATATACCATATACATTGCTTACTTAAAAAAATTATGAATGGAATTTTAACTTAGACCAAAAATACAACTGGTAAAAGATGGGACCGATTGAAAGCCGTTTGTCTGGATGTTTAACCTTTTCTTGAATTAACAAACCTTGATGAACACTGAAGTATATAGCACATTTGACATTTTTAGTCTTGGTTATCAGACCACATTAAGATATAAACACTTCTAATTTCCTTTTTTTTTTTTTTGGTCTTTTTAGGGCCACACCCACGGCCTCTGGAGGTTTCCAGGCCAGTGGTCCAATTGGAACTGTAGTGTCCAGTCTACACCACAGCCACAGCAATGCCTGATCCTTAACCCACTGAATGAGGCCTGGGATCGAACTTGCATCCTCATGGATACTAGTCAGATTCATTTCTGCTGATTCACCATGGGAACTCCAACACTTCTAATTTCAACACTGATCCAGAATAAAAGAGAAGTGTTTAAAGTTTTCAGTGTGTTATGTTACCTTTTTCCCTCTTCTCTTCTGATGCCTAATATTTGTGTCTTTAATTCCAAAGATCCAAGTAATTGAAACTGTGTCCATTTTTTGTTTTTGTTTTCTTTCTATGGCTGCATCTGCAACATATGGAAGTTTATGGGCTAGGGGTTGAATTGGAGCCGCAGCTGCTGGCGCAGCTTGTGGCAATGCTGGGTCCTTAACCCACTGAGTGAGGCCAGGGATCAAACCCACATCTTCACAGACACTCTGTTGTGTACTAAACCTGCTGAGCCACAACAGGAATCCTCTGTGTCCGATATTGAGTCTTTTATATCTTATTCTATAGGTACAAATACATGATTAGCATAATTAACTTACATTTATAAGTATTGTGTTAATCTCCAATTTGCTTATAAGCAGCAGCTGTCTTTAATGTAATCCTTCCTTTATTTATTTATTTTTTGTTTTTTTTTTGTCTTTTCGCCTTTATCTAGAGCCACACCTGCGGCATATGGAGGTTCTCAGGCCAGGGGTCTAACAGGAGCTGTAGCTGCTGGCCTTCGCCACAGCCACAGCAACACGGGATCCGAGCCGCGTCTGCAACCTACACCACAGCTCACGGCAACGTCGGATCCTTAACCCACTGAGCAAGGGCAGGGATCAGAACCTGCAACCTCATGGTTCTTAGTTGGATTCGTTAACCACTGAGCCATGAAGGGAACTCCTATCCTTCCTTTAAATGTGAGAAAATTTTGAAAGAGGCATGAGAAAGTCCAAAATTCAAAGTCTGGTCATATGAAGCATTCTTAAAGTTTGTCAGTGTTCAGTAAAATAGTTAGATTATAATTTGTTTAATGGAATAATAGGATCTGTGAGACCTAAGTGTCTCTTAAGAAGCAATATTCCTGAAGATTAAAGAATAAAGTCATCTGGAGTTCCCCCTGTGGTGCAGTGGGTTAACAATCTGACTGCAGCAATTTGGGTTGCTGTACAGGCACGGGTTCCATCCCCACTGCCAAGGAAATTCCATATGCTATGGATGCAGCCATAAAAAAACAATCATCTTTGTAATTGTCAGTTTTTCCTCTCCACCTCATAGGAAGCCATGAATGCGTCAGGAGTCAACAGAGTGACTGAATTCATACTCCTGAGTTTTCCGTGCTCTAGGGAGGTTCAGGTCCTCCTCTTTGTGCTGTTCTTTGTGTCCTACATCCTGACGCTGATCGGTAATGGAATTATTGTCTGTGCAGTGAAGCTGGATCACAGACTCCACACCCCCATGTACACTCTGTTGGCCAATTTCTCATTCCTAGAGATCTGTTACGTCAACACCACCGTTCCCAATATGTTAAGGAACTTTCTCTCTAAGACCAAAACCACCTCTTTCACTGCCTGCTTCCTCCAGTTCTACTTCTTCTTCTCTATGGGCACAACTGAGACCTTCTTACTGCCCCTCATGGCTTTTGATCGGTACTTGGCCATCTGCCGACCTCTCCGCTATCCTACCATCATGAGCAGCCATCTCTGCGTGAACCTGGTGGTCCTCTGCTGGGTAACAGCCTTCCTCTGCTATCCAGTCCCTATATATCTTATCACACAACTCCCCTTTTGTGGGCCCAATACCATTGACCACTTTGTCTGTGACCCTGGTCCTTTACTGGCCCTGTCTTGCACCCCTGCTCCTGGAATTGAGCTCTGCTGTTCTATATTGAGTTCTCTTATTATCTTTGTCACCTTCTTCTTCATCCTTGGGTCCTACACCCTGGTTCTCAGAGCAGTGTTGCGTGTCCCTTCAGCAGCTGGCAGACGTAAGGCCTTCTCCACCTGTGGTTCCCACCTGGCTGTAGTGTCTCTGTTCTATGGAACTATCATGGTGATGTACATTAGTCCAACTTCTGGAAATGCAGCTGGGATACAGAAGATTGTCACCTTGTTGTACTCATCAGTGACCCCACTTGTAAACCCTCTGATCTACAGTCTCCGGAACAAGGACATGAAGGCTGCCTTGAGAAAAATTCTGATGTGCACAAAAATTAGTTAAAGTGAGTGAGAGCCCATGGGTGGTTCAAGATAAGAATTATTATTTTTACTCATTCCCAGGCGCCATTTAAAATTGTCTTTATGATTTATATTCTTCTTTATGGTTTTTATCTATATTCTTTATATTCTGAAAAAAGTAGGTGTTCATTTGTATCTGGAGATGCAGACTCAAATTGATCTGTTACTATCTAGTCAGAAATGAACATTAGTACATGGAATTAAACCAGGCCTTGCCTTTAAATGAGGAATTGGTAGTTGGTAAATTGAATTAAATGTCCTGGATGTCTGGACTTCAGACTCTTCTCCTAACCAGATCTTCAATAAGCACTCGCCCTTTTATCAGTGACCTCATGCTTTTTGGCTTCTGTTAAGTGAATCCATTCTTATTTGTTTGTTTGCTTATTTATATTAACGTATAGTTGATTTATAATGTGCCAGTTTCTTCTGTACAGCAAAGTGACTAGGTCATAAATATATATACATCTTTTTCTCATAACATCCCCCCATCATGGTCTATTTCAAGAGATTAGTTCTTCCAAGGGAGACTCAGTTCCCTGTGTTACACAGCAAGATCCCCATGGCCATAAGTACACCCATTCATATATTTGGTTTTTCTGGCCTAAAGATCTCTGCTCTTCTGCAGAAGAGTAGAGCTTTCATGCCTTTTAACTCAGAAAAAAATGGAATTTAGTGTCAATCAAGTCAAAACCGAACCAGAGTTTTTGCTTAATTGATATCCAAAGATAAATATTGACCTAAAGCACTGTCATACAAATCTGTCTGTTTTATAATTACTTGGGGAGTTTTTTTTTTGTTAAAAGAATAGATTCCTAGGTCTTTCTCCAAATCTCCTAAATCAGAATCTCTAAAGGGACCCTGGAAATCCTTATTTTGTGTTACTCAAATGGTTATGGTACACCTAGACCATCACCAGTTCACAAACTAATCTTTTTTTTTTAAGTTTTATTGAACTATAGTTGATTTACAATGTTGTGATAATTTCTGCTGTACAACATAGCGATTCAGTTATGTATATACACATACCCATTGTTTTCATATTCTTTTCCCATATATGTTATTACAGAATATTGGGTCGAGTTCCTGTGCTACACAATAGGTCCCAGTTGACCTATATTCCATATACAGTAGTGTTCATATGCTAATCCCAAACCCCCAACGTCCTCCCCATTTCACATCTGTCCCCTTCGGTAACCATGTTCATTTTTGAAGTCACAGACTAATCTTATAGAGCCTCTGTTTTAAGTAAATATGTGACAGAGAAACAAAAATCTTATTTTAGTTGGGAAAAATGAAAGAAGTTACAACGAGTAGTATAGGTGACTCAAACACTCATGACAGTAGCAGTAGAAGTTTCTTCTCTTGCCTCTGTTTTCAAATCTACTTATAAAATAAGAAATATATTACATTCTTCTTACCTTTTCCTACCTGTACAAGATAATTAATATACCTGGAAATAGGCATATATATATATATATATATATATATATATTAATTGCTATTTATTTCATTTTTTTTCTTTGGCCGCACCCATAACATGTGGAAGTTCTCAGGCTAGGGAACCCAAGCCACTGCAGTGACAATGCTGGGTCCTTAACCCACTGTGACACAGGAGAGATCCCTGATTTTTATGTATTGATCTTATATCCTGCACATTTGTTAAACTCATTTATTACTTCTAATAGTTTTTTTAATAATGATTTTTATTTTTTCCGTTTAGCTGGTTTACAGTGTTCTGTCAATTCTCTACTGTACAGAAAGGTGACCTACTCACACATACATGTATACATTTTTTTCTCACATTATCATGCTTCATCATAAGTGACTAGATATAGTTCCCAGTGCTATATAGCAGGATCTAATTGCTTATCCATTCCAAAAGCAATAGTTTGCATCTATCAACCCCAAATTCCCAGCCCCTCTCACTCTCTCTCCCTCCTCCTTGGCAACCACAAGTCTGTTTTCCATGTCCATGGTTTTCTTTTCTGTGGCAAGGTTCATTTGTGCTATATATTAGATTCCAGATGTAAGTGATATCATGTGGTATTTGTCTTTATCTTTCTGACTCACTTCACTTAGTATGAGAGTCTCTAGTTCCATCCATGTTGCTGCAAATGGCATTATTTTGTTCTTTTTTATAGCTGAGTAATATTCCATTGTGTATATATACCACATCTTCTTAATCTTAATCGATGGATATTTAGGTTGTTTCCATGTATTGGCTCTTGTGAATAGTGCTGCAGTGAACATGTGGGTGCATATGTCCTTTTCAAGGAAAGTTTTGTCCAGATATATGCCCAAGAGTGAGATTGCTGGGTCATATGGTAGTTCTATGTATAGTTTTCTAAGGTACCTCTATACTGTTTTCCATAGTGGTTGTACCAATTTACATTCCCACCAGCAGTGTAGGAGGGTTCCCTTTTCTTCACACCCTCTCCAGCATTTGTTATTTGTGGACTTATTAATGATGGCCGTTCTGACTGGTGTGAGGTGGTACCTCATAGTAGTTTTGATTTGCGTTTCTCTAATAATCAGTGATGTTGAGCTTTTTTTTCATGTGCTTGTTGGCTGTCTGTATATCTTCTTTGGCGAAATTATATTTAGGTCTTTTGCCCATTTTTCCATTGAGTTGTTGGCTTTTTTGCTGTTGAGTTGTTTAGGTTGTTTGTATATTTTAGAGATTAAACCCTTGTCAGTTGCATTGTTTGAAACTGTTTTCTCTCATTCTGTAAGCTGTCTTTTTTTTTTTTTTAATGGTTTCCTTTGTTGTCCAAAAGCTTGTCAGTTTGATTATGTCCCATTGGCTTATTTTTGCTTT
The DNA here is from genome assembly GCA_004024745.2 of Catagonus wagneri. NCBI lineage: Eukaryota > Metazoa > Chordata > Mammalia > Artiodactyla > Tayassuidae > Catagonus > Catagonus wagneri. The sequence goes on from PVHT021183630.1 coordinate 3,998,019, forward strand.
TATTTCTGTTGCTTTGCAGACTGACTTAGGCTTATATTTTAAAAGAAGATTAGCATATAGTTTGAGTTTAGTTTCATATGAAGGAAAGAGTTAAACATAAAACCCAAAAAAGGTAAAAGCAGACAGAGAATAAAAGCCAGTGATTCTAAGATACTGAAATGAAGACCTGATGAAGAGGAATTAGATGACAGCTCTAGGTGATTTGGCCCAACTATTAGGTCAAAAATAAACTAATCAAGTTAGATTCTGAGGTTGATACATTTCATTTGTTCATTCAGTAAACATTTATTTAGCTCTTTGATGTGTCCTTGGTTTACATCAGTATATAAGATCAAGTCCCTGTCTCTGTGAAAATCATATTCTAGTGAGAGAGTTAGATAATAAAGTTACATCTATAAGTCTATAATTTCTGAAGTCATAAGTAATATAAAAACGATGAAGGAGAGTATAGTGTAGAAATTATTGGGGCAGGATAGGACATAGTTCAGACTGGATGCTCAGAGAATGTGTTTGTGAGCAGGTGATATTTCAAGTAATGGAATAAAGCATGCAAAGATATAGGGGAATTAAGTTTCAAGTAAGCCAGCTATCCAGAAGAAAATAGCATATTAGGCTGTAGGAATAGGACTTATCTGATCATCTAGAATCTTCTAGGTCACATAAAGAGTGTTTTATCTGAACTCTGGGGAAGCTTGCTCAATACTAAAAACTAAGGGGAAGGCTTAATGAAAATCCCATTTGAATAAAACCCATACCTTCTAGGCAGTTTTTGAGTTGGAACTACTTATTTACTAACATGTTTAATTAAAAATGCTTTCACTATATTCCTCCTTGTTTTATCAAGGATTTGATATACTCAACAAAATGTGCAAAAAGAATGAAGAGAGGGAGTTCCCGTCATGGCTCAGTGGTTAACAAATCCGACTAGGAACCATGAGGTTGCGGGTTTGGTCCCTGGCCTTGCTCAGTGGGTTAAGATTCTGGCGTTGCCGTGAGCTGTGGTGTAAGTTGCAGACGCGGTTTGGATCCCGCGTTGCTGTGGCTGTGGCTACAGCTCCTGTTAGACCCCTAGCCTGGGAACCTCCATATGCCGCGGTGTGGCCCTAGATAAGACAAAAAAAAAAAAAAAAAAAAAAAGAGGAATGAAGAGAAATGTTAATTAAAAGAGAAAAAAATGGGATGAAGCTTTATGAATTATAAGATTTTATGCAGATAAAAAGTAAAATTCCTGAGTGCATTTTCAGCTCCCTTTAAAGCAAAGTGAGGAATGGAAAAATATTATCTGTTATATGACTTTCATTATCTATAAAAAGAAAACAAGTGGTTTCTTCAGGGGAAGCTAAATTACCAGCTTCTAGTTCTAAAAGAGCTTCTTTCATAGGGATTCATATTAGAAAGACTGAGAGATACAGTGAACTGTGGCCTCCCAAATAATGTTATATATATGTATATAGCTGGTACAATAGAGTTGCTTTTTTAGAATTTTTCAACAAAATTTGAAAGCATTACTTAGAAGTATAACTCAATAGAAGGAATTCTTCCCAGATTTAAGGATTGTGGTCCAAATATGAGCTTTATGATGATCTCCCTTAACCCAAAAGTCTGATGCAGACTTTTGTAATTTATTAAGTTTTATTAGTATTAAAATTTAGAGTTAATTGCATATTCACCCAAGTCAAAGATTAATAGCTCTTAAATTTGGAATCTTCATTTTACTTAAGGGTTTTGCATACTGACAACTCAACAGAATATTCTTACTCATGGTTTCAAACAAGCTTATAGCCTCCCTTTGTGCACTGTTGATGAGGATGATGAACTAAGAATTGTAACACTGGTTTAACAGCCCCTTATACAACAGTGATGTGCAGGGTTTCTGCCAAAAATTCAGGACAACAGGCATTTTATGTGTTATATGTCTTTTAAACAAAGTGTTAACCACATAAGCAAATAACTACTTTGATTCGTGTCTCTTAAAGTTGTGTGTACAGAGATTATATATTGAAAAAATAAAAATCTTCCTGGAAGTAAATATTAGGATTTTTCTTCGCCATGCCCATGGCATGTGGAAGTTCCTGGGCCAGAGACTGAACTTGTGCCACAGCAATGACCTGAGCCACAGAAGTGACAATGCAGGGTCCTTAACTTGCTGAGCTGCCAGGAGACTCCTTAGAATTCTTTTAAGAGTTATTTTTTTCTATGTTGAGTGTCAGTCTCTTCCCAGGGAAACACATTTATGACACTAAAAGTGCACCAAAAAATAATCCATTACATGATGAATTTTGCTTTGCACAAAAGGACCATGATGGTTATGAATAAAGCAAAATCAGTTTGGATTGCAGAAAGAGGATTGTTCTTCTAGAAAGAGAGTCATCAAGTTTCACAAAATCTTTACAGAAAGAGAGTCATCAGGTTTCACAAAATCTTTTCATGAACTTTGGGTAATTCTCATTCCACAGAGGATCTGATGGAGAGCAAATTTCATGTCCCTGTTGCGTAGGCTGTAGATGAGGGGGTTTAACACTGGTGTCACTATGGAGTATATCAGCGTGATAATCTTATGTACAACAACTGAGTTGCCAGATGTGGGACTCACATACATCACCATAATGGTTCCATAGAACAGAGACACCACAACTAAGTGGGATCCACATGTAGAGAAAGCCTTTTGTCGCCCAGCTGAAGAAGGAACTTGAAGCACAGATCTGAGCACTAGGATATAGGACCCAAGGATGTACAAAATGGTGAGAATGATGATAAGAGAGCTTACAGAGTGGAATACATGCTTTATGATGGGTGAGGGAGCGCAAGACAATGCCATCAGTGGGTTCACATCACACAGAAAGTGATCAATGATGTTGGGACCACAAAACGGTAGTTGAAAAATGAAGAAAATCAAAATTGAATATCCAAGGAAGCTGCTGAGCCAACATAGAGACACCAGAATGGCACAGAGCTGCCCAGTCATGATGGAGGGATAGTGTAGTGGGCGACAGATGGCTAAGTAGCGATCATAAGCCATGACACAGAGGAGGAAGCATTCAGTTGAGCCCAGGGAAAAGAAGAAGTAGAATTGAGTGAAGCAGCCAGAGAAGGATATGGTCTTGGTTTTGGAGAGAAAATTGGCCAGCATACTGGGGACTGTGCAGGTCACATACCAGATCTCTAGGAAGGAGAAATTAGCCAGGAACATGTACATAGGGGTATGGAGTCTGTGGTCCCACCTCACGGCACAAATGATGGCCATATTCCCAGTTAGAGTCAAGACATAGACCAAGAGGATCACTGAAAAAAACATGATCTGCATTTTCCAGGGACCAGGAAAACCCAACAAAACAAACTCTGTAACTGTAGGTACCTCTGACTTATTCATGGTCCCCAGACTGTGGAGAGAAGACAAACAATGAAAAGTCACTTTGCTGCTGAGGCATTTGAAACTTTTCTTTGGAAAGGGAGTTTTATTCATGTAGGCAAATGTACTGAATGTTCTAAAGCAAGTCTTGAATAACTCCTGTCCAGTTCTGTATGAGCACTTTGGCCCTACTCTTTGTAAATGTATGATTCTAGGCTTCTTGAATCTTCTTTGCCAGTGGACAAAATCAGTTAAATTTCATCTCCTTTAGTATAAAAATTTTTTGAAATAGAGGCAGAAATGGTTTGTCTTAATCTATTTTTTTTTCAGAAAAAGATTTATATATGGCAGTTAATGCTATTCACTTCAAAAATGGGAGGGTTACCACATATGCTACCATTTTAAAATAGATTTGAACTTGACACTTTGTTTTTACAGATTTGAGTGATTTGACCTTTGACGTTACTTCAGAATCTCCCTTCCTTCCCTCTCTCTTCTTTCTCTCCCTCTCTCTCATTTTCTCGAGCTACTTTCATTAGGAGATTTTCAGTCATTTCCCCCTGTGATACCAGCAGAAAATAAAAAAGGGTATTCAGATAATGAATTATTTATATATCTTGCTATTCCTAAAGACATTTATATTGCACCACAGCTCACTTATAATTCAATATTTAATCCTTTGTTTTTAGCAATTGGAAAGTCATTATTATTTACCTCATGATGATTAGCTTTACATGATAATTTATCATGCTTCGTATGCATTTAAAATAGATGTCATTAGAGATGAATATAACATATAAGAGGTATTGGAGAAGAAAATTAACATAACCAAGAGATTTTCTTCTAAAGCTCTTCTTCCTGCTGCCACAGGTTTCCCTTAAAATTTACTATTTGGAAGATTTTACCTTACTTTATTTAAACAATAGTCCTCAGTTTTCAAAATGACAGAAAACAAGGGAATCAAAAATGTTTCAAAAATAATTATTTATCCATATTCCAAAATTTGCCCTTTTTCTCTTCAGAATACCATCACCAAAGAAGATGTCTTTTTAAGAATCAAATACAACATGGAGGAAACATCACAATGATACCTTTAACAAAATGGGACCTTCAGACTTTTTTTTTTGTTTTGTTTTTTAGGGCTGCACCTGCAGCATATGGAAGTTCCTGGGCTAGGGGTCAAATTGGAACTGCAGCTGCCTGCCTGTGCCACAGCCACAGCAATACCAGATATGAGCTGCGTGTGACCTACACCATAGCTTATGGCAATGCTGGATCCTTAACCCACTGAGCGTGGCCAGGGAATGAACCCATGTCCTCACGGATACTAGTTGAGTTCGTTACTGCTGAGTCACAGACATTTTTTAACAAGACAATTTTAACTTTTTTTTGACTGATGAGAGGAGATTTTCCTTTAAAATAATTTTGATAAAGTGGTATATAGAGAATATTTATAGGACCCACTGGACATAAGAGAAAAAAATCCTTCTAGTCAGTGAAGTTGTATTAAATAAGATAAATATATTTATAATAATACAGATGTTGCAGGCTCTGTAGATTTGTAATGCATAAAATAAACTATGAACCTACTCATCTAGAAGCAAACATAGCCTTCCTATTGAAGTGGTTATGTCAAAGCAAGTTGTGTCCTGTGGATAAGAAATCAAGAGAAGGAAAATGAAAGATGAAGATAAATTCTTTTTAATTTTTTAAACTGGGATGATTCTGAAGAGCTAAACTTGCATTGATGATGATTTTGAGAGTAATCTGAAAAAATGGCTCCTGTTGGAGCCACTGGTGCTCCAATATGGAAACTTGGTGCTTTCCAAGCTAAAGCCCTCTGTAACAAGACAAGAAAGCATTGGTGCAGAGAGTAGCCATTCACCCCTGGAGCAGAACCAAAAATGACTTTGACTCAAAACCAAAATGCACAAGACTTATCTCCATGAATTTGAGCTGTAGACCACTCTTTTTAACATTAAAAAAAAATCAAGAGTTCCTGCTGTGGCATAGTGGGTTAAGGAATGAGCATTGTCTCTGTGGCGGCATGTGTTCAATCCCGATATGGTTCAGTGGGTTAAGGATCCAGTGTTGGGCATCTGTGGCATAGGTCATAGCTGCAGCTCATATTCCATCACTGGTCTGGGAACTCCCATCTGCTGCGGGTGTGACCAAAAGAGAAAAAAAAAATCATGGAAAAACTATCAGTCGACTGTAGCAAAATCATTGTAAATGACTTTCACAGACAATTTCTCAGATAATTGTAAGAAGCAGTTCTTAATAGAGTCACCGTTAAACCCTTATGTAAATCTTCATCCTTGTGTACACTGATTTGATTTTACTGTTAAAAACATTTTTTCTGAATTTAAAATTTTTATTACAATTTTAAAGTACAAAGTGGAATTTTATTTTTTTTCATTTGCAGTGCTTTTAATTTTTTCCATTGCTTAATGAATTTTATTACAATTATAGGTGTACAAAAATCATCACAACTCAGTTTGATAGCATTTGCATCCCAAACCCTCAGTGCATCCCCCCACCCCCCCAAAGTAGAATTTTAAAAAAGAAATGTAAAAACTAAACTATTTTCAATAGCAGAATCACATATGGACATTATGAATTAAATGTACTGTAAGGCTGGGTACAGAATACTGTTATTTCATATATGAGAAATGAATAAAAGTATGTGTCCTGGGAAATAATAGCACAGTAAAACAATTTTTAAGTGTCACTTTTCCTGAAGATGAATAAGAGGGTGGACAAAGAGGTGGAAACTGAAAGAGGGTACAGAAAACCCCCTACCTCTATTTTTTTTGGGTTAAGCCCCAGTAGATGGAGCTAGGTTCATGCTGTTTTGTTCAAAATATCTGTAAAAGTCATCCCATTCCTGGTGCCCTAGCCTCTTTCTGAGAAGGGGAAAATCTGTCACTGACTTCGGCACTGTTTAGTGCATTTATTTTGGACAGTATGAGTTCCATGGTGATCTAAATTCTCTGAGAAATTTTTTTTTTTTTTTTTTGGTTCTTGAGCTGAAAGAGAAACCAATATTTTTTGATACTTAATCTCTTGAGCACATTGAATGTATAAGTGTATAGGTGAATTGGCCCACCTGTGATGTATTATGACAGCTGTATCTGGAAGAGAAGACTTCTGTGTAGCATGAAGCTTTCCTAGGTCATCCTGAGGAGAGTCTGTAGATTCTCTCCTTTTCTGGCTTTAATGTGGAAGCCCTATGTGAGAGCTTCATGCATAGCTTGTTTCACTTCCCTTGCATGATAAGGTTCCAGTGGCCTGTTTCTACAGAGGGTGTTCTAACTATGTGCTAATGAATATTGATCCTTGTGAAGTAAAGGGTCTTAATTTATGCGTCATTTTAGCCACTGTTGAGAATTCTCAGGTATCTCCTTCCTACATGTGATCCTATAACTTTCCATGCTTTCCTCAGAGACGTTCTTTACTTCTTGCGTGGGATTTCATGAATATTTCTGATAAGTTGGTCCATAGGGATTATTAGAAATAATGTGCATTGACCCTGGGGGAACGCATAGTCTCCTTAAGCTTGTGTTTCTCAAACAGAGCATGTGATTTTGTGCCATGGAATACACAAAGCCCCTAATTAAATATCTTCTGAGGAAGGGACAGTTTTACTCAGAGAAGATAATTTTGTATTATACCAAATATGTATGTACTATGGAGCAGACAGTATAATTTTTAAGATAAAACTTTGGAATTCAAAGAAATATTACCTCCAAATGCCCCATGTTTTCTGACCTCTGTTGCCAAACATCCTCCAGTGATAGAAAGGTTTGAGAAACACTGTACTAGAGTGTTTCATCACCTGGCACCAGCAGAACTGTCTTTGTGGCACACCTAATTGCATTACCAGTATTGCCATGACTAAAGGGATGTACTCTCATTTTAAGTAGATTAGCCTCTCAGCTGATGAATTTCCTGTCTCAGCATGGCTTTTGGGTGCAAAAATGGAAATTGTTCTTGGTATAATTTTCTCTGAATACTTTTCTGCCTGAGACTTTGCCCTACAGCTTTCTGAGAAACATAAAAATATGCTTAGGGCCTTGTTATTCCGTATTACAAGTGGTAATGGGATTGTCAAAATTGATTTTTGAGGAAGAACTATGAGTAAAAATGCACAACTGGGAGAAAATGTGTTGCAGGTAAAATAAGAGTATTGATCATTGTGAAGTATAGGACTAGTGGATCAGTAGGAGAAAAGACTGGAGCGGTTTATTGAGTGAGCACTTTTAATGGCAGAAAGAAGAGTTTGTATTTTATCTGTAAGTGATAGAGATATGAAGCATACTCTGTTTTTGGGGTGAAAGAGCCTCAAGCAATGGAAAATGTCCATTACTACATGTTTGCTTTTTTTCATGACCCCTTGGCCCATTGTCCTTAAGAATATTTATTTTCCGAATTTAAAAGATTGTACCCTTTGTTGAAAGGCTCCAGGTACACATGCCTTTGATTTTTTCACCAAATAAGATTAATCCAGAAAGATATGACACACACACACACAACACCATATAGTTGTTCATTGAGGTTGTGCATGTTTAAAATGTTTTACTGAGCATTTATCATTGATGAGCTGAATTTGAACTGCTAAGGAACTGTGAGAATGAATCTCTCTTTCTACTTAAGTGTGAGCCAGAACATGACTTATTGAAGCATTTCTCTATTGCTGTTTTAAATAGTTAAGGTCAGAAATGACATATTCTTCTATTTTTCAAAAATGTCTCAATTTTGATTAATTCTTAAGCCCAGAACTTTCTTTAGGGCATCTTTCATGTCTTTGTTTCGGAGACTGTAGATAAGAGGGTTTAAGAGTGGAGTCACTGCTGAGTATATCAAAGTGATAATTTTCTGCATTCCCACTGGGTTCCCTGATGTTGGGCTCACATACATCACCATAAGGGTTCCGTAGAACAGAGACACCACCATTAGGTGGGAACCGCATGTGGAGAAAGCTTTAATTTTACCAGCGCTAGAGGGAAAACGAAGCACAGCTCTGAGTACCAGCATATATGATACCAAGATGGAAAGGAAAGGCCCAAAGATAATCACGGAGTTGAAGGTGTAACAGATAAGCTCAGTGGAAGGAGCAGGGATGCAGGCCAGTGCAAACAGTGGACCTGGGTCACACACAAAGTGGTCGATGATGTTGGGCCCACAGAATGGAAGTTGGGAGATAAGGACAATGGGGACTGGATAGCAGAGAAATCCACTCATCCAGCAAGAGCAGACCAGGATCACACAGAACTTGCCAGTCATGATGGAGGGATAATGTAGTGGGCGACAGATGGCCAGGTAGCGGTCATAAGCCATAAGTGATAAGAAGAAACACTCTGTGGTACCGAGTGAAAAAAAGAAGTAGAATTGGAGGAAGCAGCCAGTGAAGGAGATGGTCTTGGTATCAGAGAGCATGTTGACCAGCATGTTTGGGACAGTGGAGGAGACATACCAGATCTCTAGAAAGGCAAAGTTTCCTAGGAAGATGTACATGGGTGTGTGAAGCCGCCTGTCCCATTTCACTGCACAGACAATAGCCCCATTCCCCAGCAGCGTCAGGAGATAGACCACCAGGATTAACCAGAAGAAGAAAATTTGCGTCTCTCCTTGACCATGGAAACCCAGGAGGACAAACTCGGTCACAAAATGCATTGTTGTGTTCTGGGATCCCCAAACTATTAGAAAAACAAATAACAAAGCAGTGAATAATAATGGACATTTGTAGGTTTTGGTAACAAACTGAAAATATACAAAATATTTATAAATACATTGTCTTATTTGATCTTTCTCATGACCCTTTGAGCTGTAGGGAGGTGTGCTTTATTCTTCTTTTTTACAGATAAGAAACTGAAATTCATAGAGGTTTAAGGGGTTTACCTGAATGTGCAAAGCCAGTATCTCCTAGATACACTGGCTCATTTGGAGACTGGTTTTAAACAAACCCCACTTCATTTCAATTATTCTATTACCCTAGGAGTGCTTTGTCTTCCATGTTTAAATCATTACCCCTTGGATATCTATCCTATATACAAGTATAACCTTTGGGCACATCTTTTTACTTTGAAATAAAATTGGGTATAAATATAAAGCAAAAATATCTATAGAAGTTTAATTAAAAAGCAGATAAGAGTAGAAATGTAGTGTGGGGATCTTGAGCCCTTTTGCTTTGCTGTTTTAGGGAGGTGCTATAGAACCCTCAGGATTCTGTAAAATGGTTTGAAAACCATCTATCCAGTTTCCTCTAGGTCACATTCTGTGTGGCATCTGGATTTGCTGAACAGTTCAACCCACCCCAATCTTGAGGCACTCTGGTTCTCGCTAAGCAATTTTTTTTTTTTTTTTACTTTTTAGGGCCACACCCTTTGCATATGGAGGTATCCAGGCTACAGGTCTAATCAGAGCTACAGCTGCTGGCCTATACCACAGCCACAGCAATGCCATATCTGAGCCGTGTCTGTGACCTACACCACAGCTCATGGCAATGCCAGATCCTTAACCCACTTAGTGAGGCTAGGGATCGAACCTGCAATCTCATGGTTCTTAGTCGGATTCGTTTCCTCTATGCCATGACGGGGACTCCTCAAAACAATTCTTTATGTTGAGAAAAGTCTATCTCCTTATTACTTCTACACATTGATCCTGGGACTTCCCTTTTTTGAAACTATACAAAATAAGTCTAATTCCTCTTCCATTATGGTGATGGTTGGGGCTTAAATAACTGATGACAGCTATTATGTCCCCTAAACATGATTTTTTTTTTGTCTTTTCGCATCTGCAGCGTATGGAAGTTCCCAGGCTAAGGGTGGAATCCGAGCTGTAGCTGCTGGCCTATGCCACAGCCACAGCAACATGGGCTCCAAGCCTCATCTGCGACTAACACCACAGCTCACGGCAACACCCTATCCTTAACCCAGAGAGGTCAGGGATCAAACCCTTGTCCTCATGGATATTAGCTGGGTTCGCTAACCACTGAGCCACGACAGGCACTCCCCCTAAACATGATTTCTTTTGGAAGCCACCGTTTTCCTGAGTTGTTTCCCCCTGAGCTTTACTATTTCACATTATGGTGGAACTCTTGAGGTAACTTGCAGCTGGGTATGGTATTTGAAACCAAGTGTCTTCATTTTTGCTAGGAATTAAGCCCTAAACACCATAACTTGTCCATTCATCATCTTGCTTTTACTTAAATTAAATAATGAGTAGAGATCTTGCCTTAGGATGTGCCTAGATCTTTTTAACATTGGCTGATTTAGGAGTTGAGAAAGGACTATAAACTTAGATATTTTGCTAACGACTTTTCTGAAACTATTGGGGTGGGCTTATTTCTATGTCTTAGAGTTTCCTAATTAAACTTCAAGATATTTGGCTGGGTAAGCCACCATTAATGTTTTTTAATTTAGTAATATATTAAGTACAAAAGTAGGGTGATTGAGCATATTATTTATTAATGTTGTTAAGATACTCACAAAATTGCATCCTTTTGCAGTTTATACAATCTTCAGAGTGAAAGAGGCCTACCTCTCAGTATTTGATAAAACCTGGAGAAAATCCAGAGGATAAATATTTTATTACCAAAGTAACTCTAGGTAGTTGTATTGGTTAACAGTATTTTTTAGAATGATGAGAAAGACCACCTCTAATAAACATGATTTTTAGGAAAATTTAAATTTTGTCCAAATGATGTAGTTCAATGGACCATAATATAATGACCACATGTGTCAACTTTCTAGGGACGTTGTAATTTCAAATACACTTTTCATAACTATATCTATATTTGTCAGACCGTATGACACCATGGTGTCATATTTGTTTGGAAAATAGAGTTACTGGGCTTCTAATAAAAAAATGAATGTTAAATTTAAATTGTAGCACATTACCCATTTACTTATTCACTTAGGCATTTGACGAAAGTTTATTCACAATTTATTATATTTCTAGCAGTGTGCTAAGTTTTGGTGGTAAACATGGAAAATAAAATTCCTTTCCTTTTGGAACTTATGGTTTATAAAAGTAGTCAAGAATGCCACTTACATCTGTACAGTCACTTCTGTATGTGGCTGGGGCTTCCTTCAGTTGTGTGTTCACAGCATGCCCAACTATATGCTGTGGGCCTAAAAAGATATTTATTTCAGTTAGGAATAACTTAGAAGCATCTATATGGTGAAGGCAGTAGCATGACAGCAAACTTTATTTGATATAAATGGATATTTTGGGTTTTTCAAGATAGTATTGCAGAGACATGAGACATGCGTTGACTTACTATACTCACTTCCCAGAAAGTTCTTGGCACAGATAAGAGAAATACAATTCCAATTCATGGTTTTTGACCTGGAACCAGACATTATAAATCTTAACTCGTACCTGGTCGTTTGACTTCATAATGTCCAAGACCTTTTGACATTTGTGCTGCAGTGAAATTTTAGTTATCTGTGAAATTTAGGATCAGAGAAAGATGGAAGAATGAACTTCACAGAGTAATTTGAAATCTCTGCACCCATTTCTGTTGCCTCTACCTCCAAAGTATGTTTATGAAAGCTCAGGTGATGAATTGAAATGCACACCTTTCATCTTTCTATTCACTTCAAGTGATATGACAGATGAGCAGCTGGAGAGATGAGAGGGAACCTGAGTCATTCTTTCTGTATGCACTGGTAAGGAAGCTAGATCCTTCTCTGTAACCCCTACCCCTTAGGATTTAAGCCATTTGGTCAGAGAATAGCACTTTATTATTTTTCTTTTTATTTTTTTTTTCTTTTTAGGGGGGCACTCATGGCATATGGAAGTTCCCAGGCTAGGAGCTGAATCAGAGCTGTAGGTGCCGGCCTACACCACAGCCACAGCAACACCAGATCTGAGCCACATCTGTGGCCTGCACCACAGCTCACAGCAATGCTGGATCCTTACAGGCTGAGCGAGTCCAGGGATTGAACCCGAGTCCTCATGGGTACTAGCTGGATTCGTTACCTCTGGGCCACAATGGAAACTCCAGAGAAGAGCACTTTAAAAGTTATAATTGGAAGGATTCTTTTTGCTTTAAATATTTATATTTTAAGGTTAATCTGTAGTCCAAAGGGCAAGAGAGTCTGCTGGACTAGTTCTTTGTCACTTTCTACTTGCTACTTGTTACTTGCCAATAACTCTGAAAAAAATTAGAACAGCCTGCTTTAGTTTCTCATGCTGAGGGATATTTGTTAATCAAAGCGTCACTGTCCAGTATTAGAAAGGAAGTGGTACAAGACTCAGGCTACATTCTAACTGAAGGAAATTTAAAGCCCCTTCCAAAATATTCAAGACATTTAAGCTCTGTTTTCCCTAAGTGAGTTGTATGGTGGGAACTCTCTGATACCAGTGTGTGATACCCTTAATGTGAATATTTTTCACCCCAGCACTCCTCAGGAGTGTGTTGGGAGAAGAGAACTGTGGGCCCCAAGGCATTGTTCCCACAGAGAACAAAGGAACAAATAATTAACAGATTTATAGAAGAACAGCACCATATTTGACAGCAGTGTCTATACAGGAGCGGTGATGCACTGATGCAGGCAGATTTTCCTTACATACCTGATGGTGTTTCTGTCTCCAAGAGGAGAGTTTGAGAGCAACTCTGGCATAAGACTGTCCTCATTACCCAATTTAAAAGCTCATTCATGGATGGATAGCAGCATTTTGTGGCTCCAGAGACTTGCTTCCTTTACTGTTCTGAACCAGATGAAATGTATTTTTCATGTCAGTGATTATTAAGAGTTTGTGAATCTCTCCTGAGTAGGATCCATAGTTCCCCAGTGTGCTCTCTGGGAGGTACCTATTTCCCTGTGCTTGTATCTCCTTGCATGCATCTAATCCTATCTATATTTGTTTATGTTTTCCCCAGTGATTTAACTGGTGAGACACAGAGGTCTGGATAAATATCTAAGAAAAGCTAGGAAAAATTTCCTTTATGTGGTGCTAGCCTTCCTCTAAAGAACTGAGCTGAGTGGGAGAAGGGAGGTGGAGAATGGAACACCTTCTATTAATGCAGGGAGATGTCCTCTAATTGGAGGTGGGAGAGGAGAGAAAAAAGGAGATTAATGGGAGAGGAGAGAAAAAAGGAGAGAAAGAGAAAGATATATGTGTGCATGTAAGTGTGTGTGTGTGTGTGAGAGAGAGAGAGAGAGGAAGAAAGAGAAAAAAAAGAGAATCTTTTCTCCAAGGTACATCTGATTCATTCTTAGTGCCCAACCTTAAGGACTTAAAAAAACTTTGTCTATACATAGTTACTTAATTTTGTTACATTCAACATAAGTTGAAGTTTTTTTTCAGTTTTAAGTACATCTTGAACACGTTTCTGTGACAAAATTGAATTTTCTATAAAAGTGGATTTTTATGTTGTTGACTGACATGATGCCATATTAGCGAAAATGAAAGTTTAGCACTGTATATGGCTCAGAAATGGGAAGTGTAATTTCTTCCACTGGTATCAGGGGAAGGAGAACAAACAAGATGAGGCAGAGAACCTGAGGGGGCGATGAATTCAGTCATTGAGCAAGAGCGCAAGTAGAGAATACTACTGAGTTTAGGAGTGAGGCCATGTTCACAGAGAGGCTTGTAAAATGTGTAGTCCCTGTACTAGTGGTATTAACATCACTTGAAAACTTGTTAAAATGCAAGTTCTTAGGCCACACTCTGACCTAGCGAGTCAGATACTCTCAGTGTGGGACCCAGAAATCTGTTAACAAACCTTGATGTGTTTCTGTGGCAAACTGAAGTTTGACAACCACTGTGTAGATCATTAAAGTCTGGGTTAAGGATGGAAATGTTTGAAATAGCTTCTAAGTTTGGGAGGGATTTCAGTGGGATCAGGATTTAGTTGAGCATGGTTTGTAGAAAGGGTTAAGAATAATATTTGTAGGAGTTCCCGCTGTGGTGCAGCGGGATCAGTGGTGTCTTGAGAGCACTGGGATGCATGTTCAATCCCCAGCTCTGCACAGTGGGTTAAGGATCTGGTGTTGTTGCAGCTGTGGCTTAGGTTGCAGCTGTGACTCAGATCTGATTCCTGGACTGGGAACTCCATGTGCTGTGGGTAGGCCAAAAAAGAAAAAAAAATATTTGAAGAGATAATGACACTTGAAGCTGAGTTTTAGGTGATGTATCTAGAAAAGCAGGCTTAGATTTAAGCATCTAGGAGGCTTTTAAAAGAGGCTGGCATAGGCAGGGAAATGGCGGAGATTTTTCAGGCATTGTGTGAAAGGGAGTGATCTGGGGTTAAAAAAAGTGGGGGTTACTGGGTGGGACCAGAGTTGAACCTAAAGAGAAGGTGGTGTGGTAATAGAAAACTAGGACACAGAAAATCTAGGTCCTAGCCTGAATGTTTTCATTGTATATAAGAGCTTAGTGAGTTCATGTCTTCAAATGTTAGGTACATATTCACCTTCCTTGTGTTCCCCATAGGGCTGATACAAGAATGAAATGAGTTAATAGATATGAAAATATTCTATAAATGTCTGTATAATCATAATATAATTAACTGTGATTCAAGAGCTTCAGGATTGGATTCCTAAGTCCATTATATCTCAAGATTGTCATGAAAGTATCATTCCAGAATTACAGTTTCCTTTCTTAGGGTCTAGGAGGAGTTTCCATTGCTCTTGAACAAACCAGTTCCCTGATTCCGCCCTCCCCGCCTCCTCCCAAGGTATATCCTCAAGAACAGGTTACAGATACAATTCCTTTCAAAAGAACCAAAACTTTTATTTTACAACTAGAAATAAGAATTTTTAAATGCCCATGCCACTCTGTAGTCTGTTTCCAAGGAAACAGTCGTGGAGATGACCCTTTAAAAATGTAAATGGGATTATATTATTCCTCTGCTCAAAGACTTCCCATCTTATACAGAATTTAAAGTTCTTACTATAGCTTACGAGGTCCTGCACAATTTGACTGTCTTTATACTCCCTTTGACCTCATCTCCAGTGCTTTCCTCCCTTAATCTCTCTACTCTAAGCAAACCAAATTCCCTACTCTTACTGGAACCCAATCGTGCCTCAGGATCTTACAGAGAACTTTGCTTCCCTCTGGAATGCTCGTCACTCAGCTGTTTACATGACTGGTTCCCTCTTCTCCCAGGACCTTTTGCTTAAACGTTTCTTTCTCAGTGTGACCTTACCTGATCATCCTATTGAAGATTTCAGCTTTTTCTCCCACACTTCCTGTCCTCCTCCCCTTTTCTCCATATTGCTTATCACTCGCCAACATGCTAATTATTTAACTTATTTTTTTGTCGCCTGTCCCTCATTAGAAAGTAAACTCCACATGAGTGGTATTTTTTTTGACCGTTTTGATCATAGCATATATCTCTAATGTCTAGAAGAGGGCCTAGAATAATGTAGATGCTCAATGAATGTTTGTTGAATGAAAGAATTACTATCTTATCTGATGTTAAAACATCACTTATTTAAGCATGAAACTTTCAGTCTATCCCTCATCTGGAAGATTCTCAAACTTTAGAGTCAAGGGGATACAAAAGTTTTTCTGTTACTAAATCCTTTAGGTATGTATCCATTAGGCATTTAAATTAGATTACTTTTTTCACTTCTAAAAATATTGGATTGTCTTAAGAAATGCCCTGAGTACACCAGTGATGATTCATCCAGAATAACTGCTCTTGTTCCAGCTTCACTTCCATCCCCCAACAGTCAAAACTTACACAGTGTGAGAAATAGCAGAAATATAATGCCCTCATACTACTAAGAATTAATACACATCGAAAATATTATTACACTTAGAATGAAATCTGAATCAGCTGTAGTTTAGCTCTGCCAGGTTACTTGAAGAATGAAACACTAAAGGACCCCACTGAGAAATATCTTCTTTAAGGTGTGCATTGGAGAATTATAACAGTACATGAAGTCCTTTTTTTTTTTTTTTTGTCTTTTGTCATTTTAGGGCCGCACCCGTGGCATGTGGAGGTTCCCAGGCTAGGGGTCTAATCGGAGTTACAGTTGCGGGCCTGTACAACAGCCATAGCAGTGTGGGATCCGAGCTGCGTCTGCAACCTACACCACAGCTCACAGCAACGCTGGATCCTTTTTTTTTTTTGTGGTTTAAAATAACACAATTTATTACATTTCTGGAGGTCAGACATCTGAAAATGGGTTTTACAGGGCTACAATCAAGGTTTTAGCATTTCTGCATCTCTTCTACAGGCTGATATAAATTTGGAAAACGTCGTAATTTTCTTCCAATATCAGACATTTTTACCTGTCTCCTGGGGTTTTTGAGGATCTTATTCTGATTGTGGACTTGGAGGTACTAAAAGGTGTTAGGATAATTCTTGGGGTAAATAAGTATCACTTTGTAATTCCTTTGAAATTACCTTAGTTTAGGTCATTATAGAGACTTCAAGCAAGAGCAATTATTACAAGAATCCAGACACTGAAATCCATCTTGATGTCTCTATTCTAGTTCTTAGCATCCCATCCTTTCCAATCAGTGTCCCAGCTTTTACAAAAAGATCTGGTGAGTGATGAATCCAAATTTGCTCTAGTCCATAGATAGCATCAAATTTTGAGTCTGATTTTTTTTTATCTCTATAACTTCTTAAAAAATTAAAAAAAAAATTTTTGCATTATAGCTGGTTTACAGATTTCTGTCAAAATTTCCAACTGCACCACGTGGTGACCCGGTTACATGTACATATATGGATTTGTCACATGTGATTAGACATAGTTCCCTATACTATACAGCTGGGTCTCCTTGCTTTTCCATCACCGAAGCACTAGTTAACCCCATTCCCTCCCACCCCCTCCGTCACCCCCTTGGCAACCACAAGTCTGTTCCCCAAGTTCGTGATTTTCTTTTCTATTGAGAGGTTCATTTGTGCAGTATATTAGACTCTAGTTATAAGAGATTTCATATGGCATCTGTCTTTCTCTTTCTGACTTGCTTCACTCAGTGCAATGCCGGATCCTTAACCCACTGATCGAGGCCAGGGATCAAATCCGCAACCTCATGGTTCCTAGTTGGATTCGTTTCTGCTGAGCCACGACAGGAGCTCCTTTTTTAATTAATTTTTAATTAATCTTTTATGCTTGGTCAGTGGTTTGCTTGTTCTCAAGTAGATTAGTTTGTTCATTCTATTCTTAGGACTTTCTTCAGTGCAGCCTTCATCTCCTTGTTTCGTAAGCTGTAAATCAGGGGGTTTAAGAAAGGAGTCACCACAGAATAGAACAAAGTCTTTATCTTCTGAATTTCAGCTGGCTTATCAGCTGTAGGGCTCACATACATTGTCAAAAGAGCCCCAAAGAATAAGCACACCGCAGTCAGATGTGATCCGCAGGTGGAAAAGGCCTTCCGCCGGCCAGCTCCTGAAGGAACTTTTAACACAGTTAACAATAAAAGCGTATAGGAGCCAAGGATGTACAGAAGAGTTAGGATGATAATGAGAGAGCTCAGGACAAAGAAGACAATCTCAGTGACGGGAGCTGGGGCACAGGACAGAGCCATCAGTAGGTCCACGTCACAGAGAAAGTGATCAATGGTGTTGGGCCCACAGAAAGGCAATTGAGAGAGCTGCACGGTGGAGGCAGCGTAACTTAGGAATCCAAACACCCAGCAAAGAGACATTAAGATAGAGCAGCGCTGTTGGGTCATGATGGTTGGGTAATGTAATGGGCGGCAGATGGCAAGGTACCTATCATATGCCATGATGCAGAGGAAATATACCTCAGTTGTACCAAGGGAAGTAAAAAAATATAGCTGGAGGAAACAGCCAACAAAAGAGATGGTTTTTGTCTCTGAGAGGAAATTGATTAGCATACCGGGTACGGTGGTGGTAATGTACCAGATTTCAAGGAAAGCAAAGTTCCCTAGGAGAATATACATTGGGGTGTGGAGCCGTGGGTCCCACCTCACAGCACAAACTATGGTCCCATTGCCCATCGTAGTAAATAGATAGACCCCAAAGAACAGTGAAAAGAGGAAGCACTGCAACGCTTTGCAGCCAGGGAAGCCTAGGAGGACAAACTTAGTCACAGTGCTTGCTGCTGAATTGTTCACGAATCCCAGGGCTGCAGGGAAGACAGAAAACACCGATATGTAAGTTGTTTTGTTTCTTGAAAAACTTGTAGGAAACCTTTGCAAGCTACATATGTTGACTGGCAGTTAGTTGGAGTAACTCATCATTAACTCCTAGCTCTTACTTAAAAGCCACCAATGAACAATACTAGTGATCCTAAATTTCAATCAAATCGGGTTTATAACAATAGAGTCTTTACATTGGATTTTCTTTATCAGTGGGTTAGATTAAAAAAATCCTTTCTTCCCTTTTGGATTTTTAAAATCAGAAACACTACCCTCTGTGAAAAGCACACAGATTATAGGTTTTTTTTTTTTTTTTTTGGCTGCACCTGCAGCATGCGGAAGTTCCCAGGCCAAGGATGGACCCCCCACCACAGCAGTGACCAGAGCCACGGCAGTGACAATACTAGATCCTTAACTCAACGAGTGACCAGGGAACTCCAGGTCTTAGGTTTTGGCATTTCTGACTGCAGTCCCACCTGTTCACTTCCAGGAAACTCAGGAATAAGCTTGCAGAGGTCATTTATCAAAAGTCAAATAAACATAACATCACTTTGGATGTTGGAAAATATCAATTCTTGCCAAACACAGATGATATTTTCTCTTCTTTCATTTTGGTTATACACAAGACATATGTAAAAATTTTCAATAAGCCTTCTCCAAACACAATGATATTTTTAAGTGTTGTTATCTAGTACAGCATTTCAAATAATCTAAATTGCTACTCTGTTGTTATTTCAGTTTATTAATGCTACAATGTTCAAAATTTACTTTACCAAAATAAAAATAATTTTAAAAATGGGAACATGAAAAATATAGAAACAGAAAAAAAATCCTGCTTCCTAGAGTAAACAAATTTTAACTCTCTGGAGAATTGCATTCCTCTCTTCTTTAAACGATAAAATAAGATTTTTTTCAAAATATGTTGTTTTATAACCTGTTTATTATTGAAGTATAGCTAATTTATAAATTTTTTTTTTGTCTTTTGTCATTTTAGGTCCGCACCCGTGGCTTGTGGAGGTTCCCAGCCTAGGGGTCTAATCGGAGCTGTAGCCGCCAGCCTATGCCACAGCCTCAGCAACGAGGGATCCGGCCTATACCACAGCTCATTGCAGCGCCGGATCCTTAACCCACTGAGCAAGGCCAGGGATCAAACCCGCAACCTCATGGTTCCTAGTTGGATTCGTTAACCACTGAGCCATGACAGGAACTCCTAAGCTGTTTTTTAACTTAACATATTTCAGTCTTTTTTCCATGTCAAAAATATTGATATTGTACATACATATCATCAATTCAGTGGCTGCACTGTTTTCTATGTATTCACTCAACTCCCTAGTGATAGGTTTTGATTGTTAACGGTGTTTTGTGTTATAATGGACACTGTAATTAATATTCCTAAGCATTTGTCTTTACATACTTAAGTCCTAAAGTGAGGTTGTAATGATTTAAAAAATTAATGATTAGACTAATTGATATATTGTCCTAGTTTTTGATGATGAAGATTTTTAGATATCCTCTTGATATCTATCATTTAGTGAAGTCAGAAAGCAGAGTCCTTTTTATATAAGAAAAATTCCAGCTTAATATTTCCACAGCATGTTATACGTAAAGCATGTGCCATAATAGCTAAATCATGTGTTTTAGACTGAAAACTTTTAATTCACGAATGATGTTAAATTTATCATTGTATTCTCAGTTGATTGAATTTCTGGTGCTTAGTAGGCACTTATTTCATGAATTAATGATTGAATTAATTTAGAATTCATCAAGTCTGTCACCAGAAAAGCTAAGCCACTGACTATGACCATCACCATCACTGAACCTCCAATCTGAATATCTTGGAGGTTCAGTGAATATCTGAATATCCTGAATAAGACCGGGCAGAGTCTTATGTGACTGTCCAAATTTACAGCAAACCTGGGGTCTACTAATCCTACCTTGCTCTATAATCCCTGTCAGGTGTGAGTGTCCATTTAAATATATCTCCCTAGTTATTTATCCTTTTTTATGTTTTCAAGCCTGTAGTCACCTTCTGTTCAGTACTTCTCTGTATTGCATATTTTCCTTTGAATGGCTCCCTTTCCCTTTAGCAGTCTTACCTTGGTGAACGGAACTACTCTTCATTCACTAATCCATTTAGCATTTGCTAAAGCCAGAGACCTGAGAGTCACTCAAGGCACTTTCCAATTCTGTCATCTCCCATATGCAATCAATCACCAAATTCTGTTGCTTTTCCCTCCCAAATGCTTTTCAGATCTGTCTTGGGCACATAGGAGATCAGTGTAAATGCTTTCTTTGTTTGGATGGTCCAGTAGCAGAGTGAAGTGGTTACACATATAATCAAAAAGAAAAATGAGCCTCTTTAGGAGGAGAGCACATGGATTCGTGAGGAAAAAAGAGAATGCCCACTCTGCAGTTTATGTGGCGACATACCACAACTGGATCAGGTTCACAACCAGATTGACTCAATCTTCTCGTACTTAATTTGGTAGTCCTGTTATATCACTGTACTGAAAGGAAATAAATGATACTGTCACATTAATTTGGGTTCAAAGACCGTATGACATACTGTGTGCTCTTGGGCAAGTTAACACCTATTTTTCAGAGCTCTTGTGAAAATACTCTTGAAATATATATGCTGAGTACAGTTCCTGGAATATACTAGGACATGAAAAAATTCATAGCTATTGTTAATAATAAAACTACCAACAAATATGATTACAAAGTAACTAGGATGATTTTTTAGCATAATTATTTAAAAGCCTAAATGATTAAAAAGTAAATCAGTTTCAGTGTATCACACAGCCAAAGCTATGGGCAACACTCTTTGGTTGCTCAGATTTATTTGACGGACCTCCTTGTATATTCTAGCACTTAGAAACATGCAGTTTGTTCTGATATAAAGGAAGAAGACATTAAAACATAGTAATGCTGGAGTTCCCATCGTGTTTCAGTGGCTAATTAACCTGACTAGCATCCATGAGGACGTGGGTTGGATCCCTGGTCTTGCTCAGTGGATTAAGGATCCAGCGTTGCTGTGAGCTGTGGTATAGGTTGCAGACGCAGCTTGGATCCTGCGTTGCTGTGGTGTAGACTAGCAGCTACAGCTCTGATTGGACCCCTAGCCTGGGAAGCTCTATATGCTGTGAGTGTGGCCCTAAAAAGACAGAGAACAAAAAATAAAACATAGTAATGTTAAATAATTCAAGAGCAGAAGATAAATAAAGGAAGTGCATTACATTACCTGTGATGTGCATGAGAGTAAGTGGGAATAAGTTATATTTAATTGGGGGACACTGTCAGAAATGAGTTACTGAGTACAACACTAAGTGGTCTTCTCATACCAAACTATATAATTTATCAAATTTCTGAATAATGAGGCATTCCTTTGTGAATCATTAGGCAAGAAATTTTCAGGGATTGTTAAACTGAGGGAGATGCATAGCTGGGCACTGGGGTCAACAGTTCATATAACTTACATTACTAGTGGGTGAAACTTTATATCTAGAAACATAAAACCCACAAAAATTTGCAAAAATAATGTTAAAATGGGATCCCAGTGGAGCCAACATTCATTTGTAGATGTCTTAGAAGAAATGCAGCAATGCCTAGACAGAGATAAAAGTTACTTACCCTTCATGATGGGGCTAAATGTGGACAAATCTGAGAATAAACCATCTGTTATTTTCTCATTGATGCTTCCCTTTCCTTTACTTGGAGTCAAAACCCAGGGCCCTCACCCTGAGCATCCTAGCAAATACAGAATTAAATGCTGAAACTCTGTCTCTTTGCTTCCTGAAATGCTTAAAAGAAACAGTTATAGCAACAGGGTACTTTTTCTGGCAATATGATAGCCAGTGAAAATAGCACAGCTCTATAATTAGTCTCTGAGATGTGGGCCCCATTTGACATATTGATATTTTCTGTAAGATGTAAGAGCTACATAAAAGACCTCAATCACCCCAGGCACCCAGATCTTTTACTTCTCACCCAGAAGAGAAAATTCAGCAGGTGAGTTTTGTGTTGGTTACTTTTGCTGTAAAGTAGCTGAAAGAAATGGGGGTATGAACCTCATGAGACTTCAAAAGGGGGGTTTATGTGAATGAAGGGCAAGGGAGTATTGTTGAAATTCTCAAGGGTGCAATTATGGTTTCATCTGAGAGATTATTGTGAAGAATTCAGACTCCCCTGGGGCTGGTTTATGACTCCCTCAATGCTCTGTGTAACAGCTTTTCCATATTTATAATTTTCATATATTTTAGGTTAAACTGACTCCCAGGGTGAAGGCAGGAATGATTTTTTTAAAATGGTCAACTAATTAAAAAAATTTTTTTAAAATTATAGTTGATTTACAATGTTCTGTCAATTTCTGCTGTACAGCAAAGTGACCCAGTTGTACACATATGCACATTCTTTTTTTCACATTATCTTCCATCATAAGTGGTTAGATATAGTTCCCTGTGCTACACAGCAGGATCACATTGCTTATCTACTCCAAATGCAATAGTTTGCATCTACTAACCCGAAACTTCCAGTCCATCCCACTCCCTCCCCCTCCCCCTTGGCAACCTCAAGTCTATTCTCCATGTCCATGAGTTTGTTTCTTTTCTGTAAATAGGTTCATTTGTGCCATATTTTAGATTCCACATATAAGTGACATATGGTATTGTCTTTCTATTTCTGACTTCACTTAGTATGAGAGTCTCTTATTCCATCCATGTTGCTGCAAATGGCATTATTTTGTTGTGAGCCACATGGGAAGTCCTGCAATTGGCAATTTTTTTTATGGCTGAGTAGTATTGCATTGTATGTATATATATACTGCATCTTTTTAATCCAGTCATCTGTTGATGGACATTTAGGTTGTTTCCATGCCTTGGCTATTTTGAATAGTGCTGCAATGAACGTAGGGGTGCAAGTATCTTTTTGAATGAAAGTTTTGTTCATATGTATGCCCAGGAGTGAGATTGAAGGATCGTGTGGTAGTTCTATATTTAGTTTTCTGAGGTACCTCCATACTGTTTTCCATAGTGCTTGTACCAATTTCCATTCCCACCAACAGTGTAGGAGGGTTCCCCTTTCTCCACACCCTCTCCAGTATTTGTTATTTGTTGACTTGTTAGTGATGGCCATTCTGACTGGTGTGAGGTGGTTCCTCATTGTAGTTTTGATTTTGCACTTCTATGATAATTATGATGTTGAGCATTTTTTCATGTGCCTGTTGGCCATCTATATGTCTTCTTTGGAAAAATGTCTGTTCAGATCTTCTGCCCATTTTTCACTTGGGTTTTTTGTTTGTTTTGCTGTTGAGTTCTATGAGTTGTTTGTATATTTTGGAGATTAGGCCCTTGTCGGTTACATCATTTGAAACTATGTTCTCCCATTCCCTAGGTTGTCTTTTCGTTTTTTTTTATGGTTTCCTTTGTTGTGCAAAAGCTTTTAAGTTTGACTAGGTTCCATTGGTTTATTTTTGTTTTTATTTCGATTGTTTTGGGAGACTAACCTAAGAAAACATTTGTACAGTTGATGTCAGAGAATGTTTTGCCTATGTTCTCTTCTAGGAGTTTTATAGTGTCTTGTCTTACATTTAAGTCTTTAAGCCATTTTGAGTTTATTTTTGTGCATAGGGGTGTGTTCTAGTTTCACTGATTTATATGCAGCTGTCCGGTTTTTACAACACCACTGGTGAAGTGACTTTTTCCTGTTTTGTATTCTTGCCTCCTTTGTCGAAGATTAATTGACAGTAGTTGTCTGGGTTTATTTCTGGGTTCTCTATTCTGTTCCATTGGTCTGCATGTCTGTTTTTGTACCAGTTCTATGCTGTCTTGGTTACTGCAGCTTTGTAATATTGTCTAGAGTCTGGGAGAGTTATACCACTTGCTTGGTTTTTGTTCCTCAGGATCGCTGTGGCAATTCTGGGTCTTTTATGGCTCCATATAAAGTTTTGGATTGTTTGTTCTAGTTCCGTGAAAAATGTCATGGGTAATTTGATAGGGATTGCACTGAATCTGTAGATTGCTTTGGGTAGTGTGACTATTTTAACTATATTAATTCTTCCAATCCAGGAGCATGGAATATCTTTCCATTTCTTTGAGTCCTCTTTTAATTTCCTTGATTACTGTTTTATAGTTCTCAGCATATGTCTTCACCTCCTTGGTCAGGTTTATTCCTAGGTGTTTAATTTTTTGGGATGTGATTTTAAAAGGCATGCATATTTATATTCTTTTCCTAATATTTCATTGTTAGTATACAGAAATGCAACTGATTTCTGAATGTTAATCTTGTATCCTGCTACTTTTCTGAATTCTTTGATCAGTTCAAGTAGTTTTTGTGTGGAGTCCTTAGGGTTTTCTATATATAGTATCATGCCATCTGCACAGAGTGATGATTTTACCCCTTCTCTTCCAGTCTGGATACCTTTTATTTCTTTTGTTTGTCTGATTGCTTTGGCTAAGAAGGAATGATGTCTTAAAGGCAGTGGTGAACTGTCCGTGCAGATTTCCAGAGAATTTCTTTTTGTTTTCAGGATAGTCTTTCCACTGTGAAATATAGAGAATGTTCACAGTATACCTTGTTTATACTCTTTGGGAGTGTTTTCTTCTCACGTTTGATAACTGTAGATTTTTGTTTCCAGTCCTTAATTACTGTTAGACTATTAGTTTCCATTTGTCCTGTTTGTTCTTTGTTCCTTTATTTCTACTTTCTTGTTTCCTTTTGGATTATTCAGGTATTTATATTATTTTATTTCCCTCTGTTTCCTCTTTTGATGGTTTAAAATTTTTTTTTATGGTAAAATATAACATTTTAAGTGTATATTCTGGGACACTAAGTACACGTACATCATGCAGTCATCACCATCCATCTCTAGAAGATTTTCATCATCTCAAACTGAAACTCCATACCCATTAAACAATAACTTCCCATTCTACTTTCTCCCTCTTTTACACCATTCTGTGGGTTGCCTTTTCATTCTGTTGATAGTGTTCTTTGATGCACAAATGTTTTTTAATGTAGTTCAGTTTATCTATTTTTTCTTTTGTTGCCTGGGTTTTTTGTTCCATATCTAAGAAGTCATTGCCAAATCCAATGTCAAGAAGCTTTTTCACTGTTTCTTCTAAGAATTTTGTAGTTTTAGGTCTTATGTTTATCTCTTTGATTAATTTTGAATTAATTTTTAAATATAATATAGGTTTAAAAGTCCAATTTCATTATTTTGCATGTGTATATCCAGCTTTCCCAGCAACATTTGTTGAAAAGACTGTCTTTTCTCCATTGAATGGCATTGGCATTCTTGTCAAAAATTACTTGACTACATATGTGAAGGTTTATTTTGGCGATTTCTGTTCTATTCCATTGGTCTAATGTCTTTCGTTTTCATTTTTTCTCTTTTTTTTGTTTTTTTTCTTTATTTTATTTTTCTTTCTTTCTTTATTTGTTTTTGCATTATAGCTAGTTTACAGATTTCTGTCAGATTTTCCAACTGCACCACGTGGTGACCCGGTTACATGCACATATATGGATTTGTCACATGCAAATACAGTTGGAACTCCTTGCTATTCCATCATTAAAGCACATGCAAATACAGTTGGAGCTCCTTGCTATTCCATCATTAAAGCACTAGTTATCCCCATTGTCTCCCACCCC
>PVHT021183630.1:4025086-4037719 GCA_004024745.2 Catagonus wagneri
GTGTCTTTCTCCAGGAAATTTTTGTCTGGATATATGCCCAAGAGTGGGATTGCTGGGTCATATGGTAATTCTATGTAGAGTTTTCTAAGGTACCTCCACACTGTCTTCCATAGTGGCTGCACCAGCTTACATTCCCACCAACAGTGCAGGAGTTTGGCTGCCCCATGGCATAGTGTGTCCTCAGACAGGGATCAGATCTGAGCCTCAGATGCAACGCAAGCTGCAGAGGCAGCAACATTGGATCTTTAATCCACTGTGCTGGGCCAGGGATCGAACCTGCATCCCAGCACTGCCAAGATGCCATCAATCCCGTAGCGCCACAGCAGGAACTCCTCTGTCTTTATGCTACTACCACATCATTTTGATTACTATGGTTTTATAATAACTTCTGAAATCAGAAAGTGATTTCAGAAAATGCAACTTTATAAAAAATTGTTTTGGTTTTTGGGGTCCCTTGATACTCTACCTGAATTTTAGGATGGAGTTTTCTATTTCTATTAAAAAAAACATCATTAGGATTGATAGGAAATTCATTGACTCTATAAATCACAATGGGTGGTACTGACATCTTAATAATATTGTCTTTCAATCCATGAACATGGAGGATGTCTCTCCATTTATCTGTGTTTTCTTTAATGCTTTCAGCAACATTTTAGAGTTTTCAGTGTAGAAGTCTTTTGCCACCTTGTTTAAATTTAATTCTAAGTATTTTATTCTTTTTGATGCTATTACAAATATAACTGTTTTCTTATTTTCCTTTTTTGGGTTGTCCATTGTTAGTGTATGAAAATGCAACTTTTTTTGTTTGTTGGTTTTTGTATCCTGTAACTTTGCTAGATTTGTTTTTAAGTTCTAACAGGTAGGTGTGTGTGTGTCATCTTTGGGGTTTTTTACAAAAAGGTTATATCATATGTGAACAGAGATGATTTTACTTCTTTTTTTCAAATTTGGATATCTTTAATTCCTTTTTCTTGCCTAGTTGCTCTGACTAGGTCTTCAGTAATAAGTTGAATAGAAGTGGTGAAACTGGACATTCTTGTCTTATTCCTAATCTCAGAGGAAAAGCTTTCAGTTTTTAAAAAAATCATTGAGTATGATGTTCACTGTAATTTTGTCACACATGAATTTTATTATGTTGAGGTAGTTTTTTTCTGTTTCTTGTTTGTTGAGTGTTTCTGTCATAAAGGGTCTCTAATTTTGTCAAATGCCTTTTATGCATCACTTGAGATGATCATGTGGTTTTTCTTTCATTCTGCTAATGTAGATTGTTGATTGATTTTCTTATGTTGAAACTTGCAGAAATAAATCCTACTTGGTCATGGAGTATAAAATCCTTTTAATTAAATGTTTTTGAATTTGGTTTGCTAATATTTTTTGAAGATTTTTGCTTCTATATTCATAAAGGATATTGGTCTGTAGTTTTATTTTTTTTGTGGTATCTTTGGCTTTGATATCAGGGTAATGTTGGTCTCATAGAATGAGGCAGAACGTGTTCCTTCCTCTTCAATTTTTTTTTTTGAAAATTTGAGGATTGTTTTTAATTCTTCATTAAATGTTTGGTGTAATTCATCAGCAAAACTGTCTGGATCTGGGCTTTTATTTTTCAGGTTTTTGACTATTGGTTTAATCTCCTTACTGGTATAGCTGTATTCAGATTTTCTATTTCTTCATGGTTCATCTTGGCAGATTGTGTGTTTCCAGGAAGTTGTCCATTTCATCCAGATAAACCAATTTTTATAATGCATAATTGCTTATTGTACTTTTTTATAAGCATTTTTATTTCTAGAAAATCAGCTGTAAAGTCTGTGCTTTGTGATTTTATTCATCTGAGTTTTTTTCTCTTTGTAGTCAATATAGCTAACTGTTTGTCAATCATCTTAATCTTTTAAAAATTCCAAGTATTGGTTTCGTTTATTTTTCCTGTTGATTTTCTATTCTCTATATTATTTATGATTGCTTTAATCTTTATCAGTTCCTTCTTTTTGTTACTTTTAGGTTTAGTTTGTTCTTTTTTCTAGTTCTTAAAAGTGTAAAGTTAAGTTTTAAGTTGAGATCTTTCTTCTTCCTTCGTTTATTTGTGCTACTGCTTATTTTTCTTTTCTTTTTTCTTTCTCCCTTTTTTTTGGGGGGGCACACTTGCAGCATATGGAAGTTCCCAGTCTAGGGATGGAATTGGGGCTGTAGCTGCTGGCCTAGGCCACAGCCACAGCAACGCCAGATCCAAGCCGCGTCTGTGACCTATGATTCCGCTGTGGCAACGCTGGATCCTTAAACCACTGAGCGAGGCTAGGGATCGAACCCGTAGCCTCATGAATACTAGTTAGTTTCTTAACCCTCTGAGCCACAAGAGAACTCCTTATTTAATTTTTAATTTAATTTTTTTCAGGATTTAAGCAGTTGAATAACTTTGACATGTAACATTATGTAAGTTGAAGGTGAACAATGTATTACTTTGATACATTTATTTATTGTAATATGATTGCTATGTCAGCAATTATATATGATTATATTATATATATGATTTATCATTGCACAATTATAATATGGTGTTATTGTATGTATTCATTATACTGTGGATTAGATCTCTATGGCTTATTTACTACTTGTTACAAGCTTGTGTCATTAAATACTCTCAGTTCGACTCCTCTTATCTTATCCCTTCTACTACCCATCCTCTGGTAACTACCATTTTGCTTTTTTTAAAAAATATTTAAATAAAATTAACTTTTTTTAAGAGTCCACATATAAGTAATATCATACAGTACTTGTCTTTCTTTTTCTGATTTATCTTGCTTGGCATAATGTGCTCAAGGTCCATCCATATTGTTGCAATGGGAGGATATATTACTTCCTTGTGACTGGGTAATATTCTATTTTATATACATGTGCTATTTCTTTTTTTAAATTTTTTAAAATTAAAAAAATTTTTCCATTATAGCTGATTTACAAATTTCTGTCAAATTTTCCAGCTGCACCGCATGGTGACCCGGTTACATGTATTCGTCACATGTGATTAGACATAGTTCCCAGTGCTATACAGCTGGATCTCCTTGCTTTTCCATCCCTGAGGCAATAGTTAACCCCAGACTCCAATACCTTCCACTCCCTCCCCCACCCCCTTGGCAACCACAAGTCTGTTCTCCAAGTTCGTGATTTTCTTTTCTGCAGAAAGGTCCATTTGTGCGGTATATTAGATTCTAGACATGAGTGATATCATATGGTATCTGTCTTTTTCCTTCTGACTTGCTTCACTCAGTATGAGGGTCTCTAATTCCATCCATGTTGCTGCAGAGGACATTATTTTATTCTTTTTTATGGCTGTATAGTATTCCATCGTGTATATATGCCACATCTTCCTAATCCAATCATCTTCGATGGACATTTGGGTTGTTTCCATGTCTTGGCTATTGTGAATAGTGCTGCAGTGAACATGAGGGTGCATGTGTCTTTTTCAAGGAAAGTTTTGTCTGGACATATACCCAAGAGTGGGATTTCTGGGTTGTATGGTAGTTCTATGTATAGTTTTCTAAGGTACCTCCATACTGTTTTCCATAGTGGTTGTACCAGCTTACATTCCCACCAACAGTGCAGGGGGGTTCCCTTTTCTCCACACCCCCTCCAGCATTTGTTGTTTGTGGACTTGTTAATGATGGCCATTCTGACTGGTGTGAGGTGGTATCTCGTGGTAGTTTTGATTTGCATTTCTCTAATCATCATTGATGTTGAGCACTTTTTCATGTGCTTGTTGGCCATCTGCATATCTTCTTTGGAGAAATGTCTATTCAGGTCCTTTGCCCATTTTTTCAATGGGGTTGTTGGTTTTTTGCTGTTGAGTTGCATAAGTTGTTTGTATATTTTAGAGATTAAGCCCTTGTCAGTTGAATCATTTGAAACAATTTTCTCCCATTCTGTAAGTTGTCTTTTAGTTTTCTTTTTGGTTTCCTTTGCTGTGCAAAAGCTTGTCAGCTTGATTAGGTCTCATTGGTTTATCTTTGCTTTTATTTCTGTTGCTTTGGGAGACTGACCTGAGAAAACATTTGTAAGGTTGATATCAGAGAATGTCTTGCCAATGTTTTCTTTCAGGAGTTTAATGATGTCTTGTCTTATATTTAAGTCTTTAAGCCTTTTAGGGTTTATTTTTGTGCATGGTGTGAGAGTGTGTTCTAGTTTCATTGATTTGCATGCAGCTGTCCAAGTTTTCCAGCAATACTTACCGAAAAGACTGTCTTTTTCCCATTTTATGTTCTTGCCTCCTTTGTCAAAGATCAATTGACCATAGACGTCTGGGTTTATTTCTGGGGTCTCTATTCTGTTCCATTGGTCTGTATGTTTGTTTTGGAACCAGTTATATGTACTATTTCTTTTATCCATTCATCCGTTCATGGGCATTTGAGTTGTTTCCATATTTTGGCTAATGTGAATAATGCTGTGGTAAACACACTGGAGTGCATGTATCTTGACAAAATACTGTTTTTCTTTTTTTTTTTTTAGTATTTACCTGAACATGGCTTTTCTGGATTGTGCGATATATATATATTTTAATTTTCCATAGAGGTTGGAGCAATTTGCATTCTCATCAACAGTGTGTTAGGATTTCCTTTTTACCACATCCTTGTCAGCACCTGTTGTTTCTTGTCTTCTTGATGATGGCCATCCTAACGTGTGAGGTGATATTTCACTGTGGTTTTGATTTATATTTCCCTGATGATTACTGATGCTGAGCATCTTTTCATGTGCCTCTTGGCCACTTTACTGCCCTTTTTGGAGAAATGTCTGTTTAGTTGTTCTGGCCAGTTTTATTCTTATCAGTTCATTTGTTTTTTTAAATGAGGTTGACCGAGTTCTATATATATTTTGAATAATAACCCCTTATCTGGGATATGGTTTGCAGAAATTTTCTCCCATTCTGCAAATTGTCTTATAATTTTGTTAATTGCTTCTTTTGCTGTGCAGGAGCTTTTGAGTTTGATGTAGTTCCATTTGTTTCTCTTTTGTTGTTTTGTTGTTGTTTTGCTTTTGTTGTTGCTAAAAAAAATTATTGCCAAGACCAAATCTATGAGCTTCTTCCCTATATTCTAAAAATTTTATAGTATCAGATCTATGTTTAAGTCTTCGATCCATTTTAATTTTGTGAGCATTGTAATGTCCAGTTCTATAGTTTAGCTTATGTTTCTCCAGTTTTCCTGGCACCATTTATTTTTTCCCCCCAGTTTTGTTGAGATGTCATTGATATATAAGATTGTATAAGTTTAAGGTGTACAATGTGATAATCTGATATGTGTATATATTGTATATACTGTACTATTCTTAATTCTGTCAGTTCTGGAAATTTTACAGGCAATCCAACCTAAGACGCTTGAAATGGATAGTTTTTTAATTCCTTAAATATACCCTTCTTCTTATGCTTCCTAACAGCCTAGCACCATTTATTGAAGAGATTGTTCTTTCTCCATTGTGTATTTTTGGCTTCTTTGTTGAATAATGGTTGACTGTATATGCTGTGATTTAATTCTGGGCTCTCTGTTCTGTTCCATTGGTCAGTGTGTCTATTTCTGTGCCAGTATCATACTGTGTTTGTATAATATGTTGTATGATATTATATACTGTAGCACAGTTTGAAATCCAGAAGCATAATGCATCCAGCTTTGTTCATTTTCTTCCTCTAGATTATTTTGGGTCTTTTGTGCTTCCAAGCAAATTTTAGAATTATTTCCTCCGTTTCTATGAAGAATATCTTTAGTATTTTAGAGGTATTGTGTTGAATCTGTAGATGGCTTTGGGTAGTGTGGGCATTTAGCAATATTAGTTCTTCTGATTCATGAATGCGGTATGTCTTTCCATTAATTTGTGTCTTCAATTTCTTTCAGAAAAGTTTCGTAATTTTCACTGTACAAATCTTTCACTTCCTTGGTTAAATTTATCCTAAGTATTTTATTGTTTTTAATGCTATTGTGAATAGGATGGCCTTATTTCTTTTTCAGATGCTGCATCATTAATGTAAAGGAACAGAGTTGATTTCTGTATGTTGATTTTGTATCCTGCCACTTTACTGAAATTGTTGATTAATTTCAATAGTTTTTTTTTCTCTGATTCTTTGGGATTTTCTATATACATAGGATTATTTCATTAGCAAGTACTGACAATTTTACTTCTTCCTTTCTGATTTGGATGCCTTTTTATTTCTTTGTCTTGCCTAATAGCTTTAGCTAGGACTTCTAGTACTATATTGAATAGAATTGGTGAAAGTGGGTATTCTTGTTCCTCCGGTGACTATAGTGTTAGCTGTGGGTTTGTTGTAATGGTCTTTATTAGGTTAAGATGTGATTTCCTCTAAACCCATTTTATTAAGGGTTTTATCATGAAAGGATGCTTTATTTTGTAAAAGTTTATTTCTGTGCTTTTGAGATGATGATATGCTTTATTTTTCATTTTATTGATGTGATGTATTACATTTTTGGTTTGTGTATGTTGAGCTGTCCTTGTATCCCAGGGATAAATCCCATTTGGTCACAATATGTACTCCTTTTGATATGTTCGTAAATTCTCTTTGCTAATATTTTTGAGAATTTTTGCATTTATACTTATCAGGGATATTGGTCTACAGTATTCTTGTGTTACCCTTATCTGGTTTTGGTATTGAAGTAAAGCTGGCCACTTAGAATGAAGTTGGAGATGTCCCCTTTTCCTCGATATTTTGGAAGAGTTTGGGGAGAATTGGTGTTTATTTTCTTGTTTTTTTGGATGCTTCCATGGAATGTGGAAGTTCCAGGGCCAGGGATCAAATCTGTTCTGGAGCTGCAGCAATGCTGGATCCTTAATCCACTGTGCTAGGCTAGGGATTGAACTGGCACCTCCACAGAGACAAGCCATATCATTAACCCACTGTGCCACAGTGGGAATGCCAGTGGTAATTCCTTTTTAAATGTTTGGTAAAATTCTCCAGTGATTCCATCAGGTCCTGGAGTTTTCTGTGTTGGGTATTTTATTGGTTCAGTCTCTTTGCTTGTCATCTGTCTGTTTTGATTTTCTGTTTCTTTCTGTTTCAATCTTGGTAGGCTGTGTGTTTCTAGATATGTACTCATTTCTTCTAGGTTATGTAATTTGTTGGCGTATAATTGTTCTTAGTAGTCTCTTATGATTCTGTTATTCCATAGTATTTGTTGTAATGTTTCCTCTTTTATTTCTAATTTTATCTATCTTCCCTCTTCTTTTGTAGTCTAGCTAAAAATTTGTCAATTTTATTTATCTTTTCAAAGAACCAGCTCTTAGGTTTGTTCATTCTTTCTATTGTCTTTCTGGTCTCTATTTTATTTATTTCTGCTCTGATTCTTTTTATTTCCTTCCTTCTGCTAATTCTGGGCTTTGTTCTTCTTTTTCTAGCTAGGTCCTTGATGTGTAAAGTTAGGTTATTTCAGATCATTTTTTACAACCATTTAACTAACTTGAGAAAAATCCCAAGTGAAACCTTACTACTTCGGTATACTTTAGAAAAGTTGCAGATTCTAATGTGTACAGGGGTGTCTTCACCAGCAGCAAGACCAACGTATTGTATTTTTCAGGCAAAGTTTGGATATAACTTATTAATTTCATCAGAATTTTAAACATATAAACAGGATAATTTTGTCGTGATCATTGCCAAATATCTCTTAAAACCAACCCTTATACTGGTTGCTTCATAAACTTGGTTTACAGCAAAATGCTCATTGCTTTCTCCAGATCCATGCATTCCCTGGCCTGGGCTTCTTTAGGGAAGAGCTTTCTTTAAATAGCATTTACTCAAGAAATGTGTCTATGGGAAAATAGTTTTTTTCTGCAACAACTGTGCAGGTTTCCCAGCAAGTAAGTCCTGTGGATCCTGCCTTATTCTCTGCAGGCTGTCTTCTTCTTCAGGCCCCCAGTATGTTCAAGAAGCTTAGCAAATACTCAATGAAACAAAACAAAGCAAAACAAAAAACAACTTGACCTTAGAGAAACAAATAACTAATCACAGTCTGTGTTTTCTTTTTGTTTTGGGTTTATCTCTTAAGTTGACTAGCATTTAGAGGCCACACTGTCTGATTCTCTGCAGTCATTTTCCCATAAAGTCAGTTAAATCTTAACCCTGTGAGATAGAGTTGTTATTCAAATTATACTGATAAGGAACTGAGGTTCAAGAAGGATCTTTGCCAAGATTGCGTAGATGGTTGGCCGTAGAATTAGGAATTTGAGGGCTTTTGGATTCAGGTCTGCTATGATACACTTGCTTCTATATTGTGCTCACTTTTCCTTCCATGTTCTGTCCAGTGCTGGCTGTGTGTGTAGAACAGAATAGAAGAGATTCTGCTGCAAGTTCTTGTTTTCATTTCTGTGTGTCTCAGCCCAGCCATGGTCGTTAGGAGTTCTACAGCTGTGTAATCCAAGTCATCGTTATCTCTTTACTGGAACCCAGCAGTAACCTTCTGACTGCATGCTCTTCCCCCTCATAACAGCCAGGGATCTTTTGGAAATGTAATTTGGATCCTGTCATCCTTGTGCTTAAAAGCCTTCAGAGTTTTTCCATTGAACTTAGAATAAAAGCCAAAATACTTATTTTGGTTTACAAGACCTAGCACACTCTGGCTCTTGCTTATCTTTTCCTCACGTAGTGTCTGCTGATCACACAAAGTTCCTGAAATGCCTCAAGCCCACCCCTGCCTTAAATAAGACCTATGTACTTTTACTGCTTTCCTTTGTCTGCAGCTTGTCTTTCTACCTTTAACTGATCCTTCAAGTTTCAACCTTAGAGTCATTTCTTGAAGATATACCTTCTCTAAATTCCCAACCGAAGCCCTCGTTTTATTTATTTAAACAAGCCTTCTTGTTTTCTTTCTCTCTCCAATATTTATAATTTGCCCTTATGGTCACTTAATAACGTAACATTTAGGGTGCCCTTTCGATGTGCCAGTGACTGAGTACTGCCTTTCACCCTATTTATAGATGAGGAAGTAGATCTTTCTGATTTCTTAATATATGCATTATTGCTATAAACTTTGTTCTCAGAACTACTTTTGTTGCATCCCACAATATTGTTGTGTTTTCATTTGTTTTGAGATAATT
Source organism: Catagonus wagneri (assembly GCA_004024745.2). NCBI lineage: Eukaryota > Metazoa > Chordata > Mammalia > Artiodactyla > Tayassuidae > Catagonus > Catagonus wagneri. The sequence continues at coordinate 4,034,162 of PVHT021183630.1, forward strand.
TTTTTCTTTCTTTTTAGGGCTGCACCTGTAGCATATGGAAGTTTCCAGGCTAGGGGTCTAATTGGAGCTTCAGCTGTTGGCCTATACCACAGCCATAGTGATGCCAGATCGAAGGCACATATGCAGCCTTCATCACAGCTTGCAGCAACGCTGGATCCTTAACCCACTGAGTAAGGCCAGAGTTCGAACCCACATCCTCATGGATAATATGTCAGGTTCTTAACCTGCTGAGCCACAACAGGAATACCTGTTCTGCGATAATTTTATATTTCTTTTTTGATTGTTTTCTTTGGCCTAATGGTTGTTTAGAAATATGTTGTTTAGTTTCCACAATTTGTAGATCTTCTCATTTCCCTCTTATTGTTGATCCTTCTTCTTTTTTAATGTAAGGCTTTACAGTTGTAAATTTCTCTCTTAGCACTGATTTATTTTCATTCCATAAGTTTTGGTATGTGTGTTTTTGTTTTCATTTGCTTAAAGATTTTTAAATATTTTTCTTATGATTTTTCCTTTGTCTCATTGGCTGTTTAAGAGTGTTTTATTTACTTTCTAATAATTTGTGGATTTTCCAGTTTTCCTTCTGATGTTGATTTCTAGTTTCATTACATTGTAATTGGGTTAAACATGAGATATCTTATGCTGCCTTTGTCTTTTTATGAATGAATCAGTGATCTTTATATATGTTTAAGAATCTATTCTGTATGTTATTTGTTTATATCTTTTTGCTTATTTTTCTATTGGGATGTAGTTCTGTTCAGAGCTTTATGTATATTAAGGAAACAGTATATAACTGGCAAATCATTGAGAACAAGGGAAGGGGAAATAATTGAGAAGTGGTAAAGTTAAAAATATAGGATTAGTTAGTAAAGAAAAAGCATCTTGGACCAGTGAAAAGGATGGTGGATAGAACATTTTTTTTAACCATTAAATATATTATCCTCAGAAAATCACTCCTGATATTCAATCCTCATTTTATTCATCTGCAGAATAAGGTAGTTGAATTGGTAAAGATACTTAAATAATAGGATGACCTTTCATTCAGGGTCTGGGAAGGAGTTCAAGAGAACTGGCTCAAATTACTATTACAAATGCTGACTAAATATTTTTACTGATCTACAATTGCTGAGCACCTCTCATTTAAAAAAAAAAACTGGTTTCTCTGGAGTCTTGGTTTTCTTATTTTACTGAAAGTAGCCCCCAGCCCTGCCCCATTCTCCCTGCCCACCTTGTTAGCAGTGTGGAATCTTTGGGAATCCGGAGCTGCTTGCAGTGAAGAGAAAATGAGGTCTCATCCAATGTTTGTGTTTATACCAGTCCCTATATTCACTTATCTCTGATTTGTGAGGTTTTGCATGGTTATGTTACAAGATCCTCTTCTGAAAGTGAGAGGAGAAATGAGAATGCATGGAATTTATATATAATAGAAAAGAATTTCTAATTATGATCATGACAGAGCAGCTTGCATTAAACTAACCATTATGCCAAAAATAACTGTAATATCTGAATGAAACACATAAAACTAACATTTGAAGGCATTAGAGAGAAGTCAACACAGGTAAGACTTCAGAGGCTACACTTCCAAGAAGGGAGGAACTAGATGATGATGATGATGATGAGTTCTACATTTGCTTGAATATTTTTCCCCGGTGTCGTAATCACCGGGAGGAGGAATGTGGGAGCATGGAAGCTTGTTGTAAAGAACAGGGGATGCAAGAATAAAGTCAGAGCAGAAAGCAGCAGTTTCACTAAACTGAGAAGATAAAGGATTTGGTGTTTATTATGATTGCCACAGCACCTTGGGTTTCAGGAACAAACTGTAGAGAAAGGAGGACCACAGAGAAGTGAAGCTTACATATGATGCAGTCTCCTTTAAAGGAATTTTTGGATTTCTTATTCATTCATGTGAAAGATGGTATTTTTAAGAAATTTAGCAGAAAGCAGAAACTGGGAGTCTAAAGAGCCGAGCATAGGTTTCAAGAGTCAAAGAGTACAAGAATAGGAAGTCAAGACTTGCTAAGGTGGAGGGGCTCTGAAAACAGTCCAGACTTGTAGTGAAAATCTCAGGAAGGCCACATTCCTGGATTAAGTGTCACATTTCATATATAAAAGCAAAACTGGCTTGGATTATTTTTACATCACCTAAAATCGTCCTTAAGTGATCTGCTCTTACTCTGTCTGCTCCTGGAAGAAAACTCAACTTCTGTTGAGTTACTATACCAACTGTATTTACAGTGTTAAAAACACGATATTCAACATTCAATAAAAACAATGTGGCATATAAGAAACAGGAAAAATGATCAAGAACTATGAGAACAGGAGTTCCCTTAGTGGCTCAGTGGTTAACGAATCCGACTAAGAACCATGAGCTTGCGGGTTCAATGCCTGGCCTTGCTCAGTGGGTTAAGGATCCGGCGTTGCCATGAGCTGTGGTGTAGGTTGCAGACGCGGCTCGGATCCTGCGTTGCTGTGGCTGTGGCGAAGGCCGGCGGCTACAGCTCCTGTTAGACCCCTAGCCTGGGAACCTCCATATGCCACGGGTGTGGCTCTACATAAAGGCAAAAAGACAAAAAAAAAAAAAAGAACTATGAGAACAAACACCGGACACATGCTCACAGGTGACTGAAATTTTGGTCAATACTAGGATAAACAATTGAAAACCATGTTTAATCTGAAAATGAGTTACATAAATTTTTGTAAATGTTTGAAAATAAATATAATTTTGGGTTATAATTGCTCAAGAGCATTTTTTGATGAACGCTTTTTACAGTGTCAGAAATTTCTGCATGGCCTTTTTCATATCTTTGTTCCTAAGACTATATATCATAGGGTTAAGAAATGGGGTTACAACAGAATAAAACAGAGTCACAATCTTCTGCGTTCCAGCATCATGCTCAGATGTTGGGCTCCCATACATGACAAGTACTGAGCCATAGAACAGTGAAACCACAGCCAGATGAGAGCCACAGGTGGAGAAAGCCTTTCTTCGTCCAGCTGCTGAGGGGACTTTCAACACAGCTCGTAGGACCAGAACATAGGACCCCATAATTAAGAGAAAGGGAATGACGAGGGGCACAGGACTTAAAGTAGAGAAGACAAGCTCTATTACAGGAGCTTTTTTGCAAGTGAGTGCTAGAAGAGGACCTGGATCACATAGGAAGTGATCAATGATTCTGGATCCACAGAAGGACATTTGGGAGACAATGATGATGGGAATCAAGAACCAGAGGAAACCAATTACCCAGCAGCTGACCACAAGATTGGTACAGAGATGTCCAATTATGAGTGTGGGGTAATGTAGAGGCCGGCAGATGGCAAAGTAGCGATCAAATGCCATAATAGCCAAGAAAAAGCATTCTGTAGAACCCAAGGAGAAGAAAAAGTAGAACTGGAGAAAGCATCCAGAGAAGGAGATGACCTTGTTGTCAGAGAGGAGGTTGGCCAACATGTTTGGGACAGTGGAGGTGACGTACCAGATCTCGAGGAAGGAGAAGTTGGCGAGCAGGATGTACATGGGGGTGTGGAGTCTCTGATCCCAGCACACAGCACAGATGATAGAAC
>PVHT021183630.1:4038719-4058031 GCA_004024745.2 Catagonus wagneri
TGGAGTCTCTGATCCCAGCACACAGCACAGATGATAGAACCATTGCCCATGAGGGTCAGGAGGTAGATAGCAGAGAAGAGCACAAAGAGGAGGATCTGTCCCTCCCTGGAGCAAGGGAAGCCCAGGAGGATGAAGCCAGTGATGGTGCTGGAGTTGATGGGGGTGTTGGGGATTTTCATGGGTCTGTGAGCTGTGAAAGTACCAGCAAATATCAAATGACTGTGCACAGGCATATGGGGACCCACAGTTGTATTTAAACTGTCTTGGGAAAGAAATTAAGACATATATCGATAGCTAACTTTTTTCTTGAAAACTGAAATATTGACTTGGGTTGACTATTCTCATTAACATTTTCGTCATGGAATCAAGAAAATTTTTGATCAGAACTGATAAGTTCTTGAAAGAAAGTGTTGTTGAGGTGTTTGAAGATTTTGTTAGACTTAATACTTCATAGAGCATCTGATTGTCATTCTGTACCAGTTTCACTCATGGTCAGTGACATTAAGCAATTATCCCTTTCTGAAGCATCCTGGGCATTTGTAGTGTGTTTTCAAAGTTATGTTGCAGTCACATGACCCTACTGATTGGTAATGATAAAAAAGAGACCAAAAAGAATAATTCTGCTGTGTGTAAAGGTCCTTCATGGTTCTCAAAATGATTAAGCCTATAAGTCTAGTACTAAACCAAAGGAAGGTATTTACTATACTCGATTAAAAAAAATTGTTACAAATCATGATTCAGTATTTTTGACTAGGTTTGTGCTGCTGGTGTTCCTGAAATTTCATTTTAGGAGTAAGCATCTGCTGAACAATCTAATAAATGACCCTTGAATGAATGTTTAAGAACTCTTTTTTGGGGGGTGGTGGAATTTATTTCAGTGTAGTATTTCCTCCCTATTTTTAACCTCAGATGTAATTTGTCAGCAATTTCTGTTAGTTTTTCTTCAAAATAAATCTCATGTCCAACACTCTTTTCTTCAAGTCATCATTTTTTCTCCTCTGGGCCACTGTGATGGTGTCCTAACTGGCTTCCTGATTCCACCCATACGTCTCTACAACCAGTTATCCATGCCATAGCCAGGGTGACACTTTACAAAAAGAAAATCAGAGCAGTCCCCTTTCTTGCACAGAAACTTCGGTTAGCTTCCCAGTACACTGAAAATGAAATGAAATCTTCAATCCACACTATATGGTTTGACCTCTCTTAACACATCCAACCTTATCTTCTGATTCTGTTAACCAATCACATACATAATTTATGTCTGTATCTCACACACACACACACACACGAACACACTGTTGTGCAAAGGATGCTGAAATTTGAATTTCATGTAACTTTCATGTGTCACAGAATGTTTGTCCTCTATTGATTTTTAAATTTAAATTACAGTATAAGAATTCTTAGCTCACTGGCTGTATAGAAGCAGGCAGCAGACCAGATTTGGCCCATAGGCTCTAATTTCCTGATCCCTGGTCTACGCCTAGATAGGGACAGGAAAACAAAGAGCATTTATTTTATTGTGGAACAATGGAAGCTCCATGATCTAGCAAGTGTCCTTGTTAGAAAGGGAGGAGCCCTCTAGAGGGCAGCTGGAATCAGCCATTTTCTCCTGTGCTATCTGTTAGACCACCTTGCAGCTTACAAAAATGTTTCCAAAGTTATTAGGATTTGCCTCACTCTGTCTCTATACACATACACACAAACACACTTACACTCATGCATGCACATCTCCACACAATACTTTAGTAATGTGACATTGATCTTCTTTCAATTTCTAGATACAGCCAAGTGCTTTCCTGACTCAGGGTCTTTGTTCTTATTGTCCTTCACGGTCACTCTTTATTCCCAGTTCTCAGCACTTTATTAAGAAGATAGTATGTATTTTGTAAATTTTTTTTTAAAGAAATGATTGTCTGCACTGTTACCAACATAGAGAACATACACAGATAATATGGAGGTATATACAAATTAGTTCATTTGAACTTCAGAAATCCTGTGAGATGAAAATTTAGGAAGTGGATTTTACAGGAAAAGGCTCCAAATGACTGAGTCTTTGAGAGTGCTGGCTCAGACCTGAGAGTAATCCATTCAAAGGAAGCAATGGGAGCTTGAATGTTCTGGGTGAAAGAATAAGTCCCACACCAGGTGATTTACTCTTGACTGCCTAAGATAATCATGGTTCCACAGCTGTGGATGTTAAAGTAGCAGAGAAGGAGGATGGGATGGAAACTCTAAGTTCAGCATCAAGACAAAGTTGCATAGTGGCTCTATGGGGTACTCTAATGTCAACATGCTTCATTTTCTTTATATGAAAAGGGAGTAGCATCATCTGGTTTTTACCCATTTTCATTATAACATGCCTCTTCCTTCCTTCCTTCCTTCTTTCTTTCTTTCTTTACTTACTTATTTATTTATTTATTTATTTTGCTTTTTAGGGCTGTACCTGCAGCATATGGTAGTTCGCAGGCTAGCGGTCGAATCAGAACTGTAGCTGCCTGCCTGCACCACAGCCATGGAAATGAGGGATCTGAGCCAAATCTGCAACCTACACTACAGCTCATGGCAACACCAGATCTTTAATCCCCTGAGTGAGGCCAGGGATTGAACTGGTGTCCTCATGGATACTAGTCAGGTTTGTAACCCCCTGATCCACAACAGAAACAACCATAACCTGCTTCATTATACGTATACCTCAAGTACACATGATATCAGGACTTTATAGATGTAGAGGGGAAATTGTAGTTACCTTTAGTTCTCAGATGAGAACATCAGTTGGATAGTTTGTCACTTCTACATGAAGCCAAAACATCCAAGCCAGTTCCCTCTCAGGGCAATTCTCCCACTTAGAGAGTCTGAAAAAGCTTCGCTAGAAAACACAAAGGGTGTGAAAAAGGATTGTTGTTTGTTACTTACCTTTGTTTTTTGGCTGTACTTCCAGCACACGGAAGTTCCTAGGCCAGGGATGGAACCTGCAGCACATCACTTGCAATGATCCAAGCCATTGCTGGATCCCTAACCAGCTGCACCGCTAGAGAATTCCTGTTACTTTCCTTTTATTACTTCCCTCCTCTATGTAGAGCAGCAGCAGTGTTTACCTGGCAGAAGGGGAAGCTGGATCTTTCCAGAGAGGCAGGCAGAGTCCCATGAATCAGCTGCAGAAAGTGCTGTGGCAGAGGGAGTGGGAATATGCATGCAGTGGTTTCAAAGCTGTGCTAGGTATACAGGATGTTTGGACTTAGTTCATTAACAAAGCGAAACAAAATAAACTACACCCTTACTTCCATCTTATCTTGGAAAGATTGGATAGACCCGGTCTAAATTAGTCTGGTCCTTATATATCAGAGGAAGGAAAGACATTTCTCTAATATTTTACTTTTGTCTCAGGGCTAAAAAGGCACAATGGTGTGGAAGCATTATTGGCCTGCTCTCTCAATAGTACATCCATTTTCTTCATTTTTTTTTCTTTTTAGGGCTGCACCTGCAGCATATGGAGGTTCCAAGCTAGGAGTCCAATTGGAGCTACAGCTGCTGGCCTAAGCCAGAGCCACAGCAATGTAGGATCAGAGCTGCATCTGTGACCTGCAGTACAGCTCACAGCAACGTCAGATCCTTAACCCACCGAGCGAGGCCAGGGATGGAACCCGACACCTCATGGTTCCTAGCTGGATTCGTTTCCGCTGTGCCATGATGGGAACTCCCATTTTCTTCATTTTTTTCTGGACAGGAGATGTCACACCTGTCCCATTTCTGTAAAGCTCTTGAAAATAAGAACAGCTTTCTCACTTTTGAGAAGGGGTAGGCAGCCAAAGCATAATAGAGAAGCAAAGGATTTGGAGTAAGGAGTGTAGGGTTGAATTACAAGTCATAATTCACCAATTCTGAAAACGTTGTCAATTATATGAGTTATTTCTAGTTCTTTCAAGTGTAAAATGGGCACAGTAACATTTTCACCAAAGGGTCAAGGGCTCTGAATGAGGTAACATGTACAACCTTGCCTTGGTCCTAAAACATTGTAATGCTTAGAAATTGTTAGCTAAAGAATACAAAAGTAAAGTAAAAGGGAGCCTTATTAAGGTTAGTAGTTTTTGTAGTTCTTTTATGAATATTTTCTAAGCATTACCTCATCCCCTTTCATGGACCAAAGGGGAATCCAGACCTGAAGTCTCTGACAGTGTCTGATCTTCCTGGAGAGGGGCGCTGGTCTCCTCTACAAAACCCCTCAAGGAGTGAAGGAGTAGAAATAGGGTGAAGATCTTTCTGTGTTTGCTGGAGGATGGAGGGATTATAAGCAGAGCCTCCTGGTAGTGAGGATCCGTGAGGACTGATTTGCCATTTCCAGAAGGAGAACTGTGTTAGGAGACTGTTCCTTACTGGTTAGTCCCTTCCCCTGGGCCCTCCCTTCTCTGGGGACCCTGGTGGCTTCTACCTTTTATCTTCTCATAGAGTGGAAAATGTTACCTTTTTCTAGACTCAAACTTCTCATGGATGGCGTGGGATCTAATCAGTCTATGAGCCAACTCAAGAATGCCCCCTGGGTGTTCAAGTGCGTGTCTATAATAGTAACCCAGGGTGTGTTGGCCGTGATGTCAGAAGCTGTTCACTGGGTCTCTAGTGAGTGGATTTTGGGAATAGAGCCTCCTCTGATTCTCCAGAAAGAAGAGATGGACTGGAGGTATGATTTGACCTCAGCCATATAGGAGTGTGCAGTTACACCAGGAATCATTTCTCTCCCAGGACCTCCCTTGGTCTTTTATAGGTCTTTTCTTTATTTGTGGTTGGGCACAGCGAGTCTCAAGCAGTTGCCTCAAGGGTACGCTTCCAATGCCTCAGAGAGGCCCAAGCAGAGCATTTCACAGCTTTATCTGCTGTTGCTTTGGGGTATTGGGCCCTAAGTCTTCCTCATCTCAAAGAAGGTACAGGCCTTTTAGCAGAACTCATTTCCTGTCCTTCTATCCCCAATTTGTGAAGGAGTTTCATCTCGAAGACCATCAGCTCATTTCACGTCTTTGTTTGAACAGCTTTGATATTTTTTTCTCTCCTAAATAGGATATTCAAAATTGGCAAAAAATGAACCCTTGCAATGCAGCTGTAACTTATTGTTATTTTTTTTCTTTTTTACACTTTCCTTACCATTTATCATGATCACATCAATTGCTTAGGCACACGGTGGAAGATCATGTATTTTTGTTGGGTGAATAGTTTTACTCTCTCAACTGCAGAGAACAACACTCTGTCTTGATGACTATCAGTGGGAGAAATAAGCCCCGTGCATTGAGGGACCCCGGGAGATTAATTTACTTACCCAGCTGCAGACAGCTAATTTATGGAGTATCTTCCTTGCCTTCCTTTTTTCTTAGCCTCTCCTGACATTTCTCCTCTCAGCTGAGTTATTTCCTCACCGAATTCTTGAAGGTGGTGTCAGTTCAGTGTAACAGAAGCTGTTTGTTCTTGGTCCACATCCTCTCTGTATTTCCTCTTTGTTTCCACTTCAGTTCACCTGCCGGCTTTCACATTTATTTCCCTGAGGTTTTATTTTCCCCCCATAACTGGGAAAACTGCTTTGGCTGCCCATTCTTGATTCTTCTGGGCCGGAAGTGCTGGAAAAATTAATTACCTCCACATTCCTTAGAAACTTCCAACTATGGACAGATGGGAATTGTAATATCAATATCCCAGCTCCCTTGCCTGTAATAGTGGGATTATTCTGAGATGTCTTCTTGATGACCTTGAGATTCTCTAGAGCGATTGGCACCATTTACCCACAGTGGTAGCTGGCTTGACAGTTCCCTCTTTGTTGGAATACTTCCTTTCTCAGCATTCCCTTCATTATCCCAATGAACTATCGGCCTTGGAAACTTTGTCTTAGGATTTACTTTTCGGAAGATCAACAGAAACATAAAAGGTGGTGCATTACTAGTTAAACTTTTTTCCAATTATTCTTTTTATAACTTAAATTTGATTTTGTCTGGTGGGTGCTATTCTTTATAATGTTCCTTTGAGAATATTATCATGAAAACACCATCTGTGTGCAATCAGGATTTTTTACTGTGAAAGATGGAGCATTCATTTAGATTTTCAATGAATGAATTCATGTGACATATCACTGATTTTTTCTTTTAAAGGTTTTTTTTTTTTTTTTTGCTTTTTAGGGCCACACCTGTGGCATATGGAAGTTCCCAGGCTAGGGTCTAATGCTTGCCTGCACCACAACCACGGCAATGCTGGATCCAAGCTCCGTCTGCAACCTGCATACACCACAGCTTACAACAACACTGGATCCTTAACCACTGAGCAAGGCCAGGGGCCGAACGCGAGTCCTCATGGATAGTAGTTGGGATTATTACCACAGAGCTGCACCGGAACTCACAATAAGCTTTCTTATAAGCCAAGAAGTAGGGAAGTTTGGGAAGATAATACACCTCTGAGTACAGAGCTTGCATGACATTCTTCACTAGTGAGCAGAATTCTGCTGCTGCTTCTCTCAGAGAACCACAAAGATTGCTACTCAGTGGGAGGGATGTCTTATATAAAAGCATTTTCTTATAGAGAATGTGCAGGAGTTATTACCTCATTCTGTAGCCAAGCTGATTTATGTTCAAGTCAGTTTGTTACAGACTGTTTTTCTAGAATGTTTGTATCACTGGGTAATTCAAGGTTATGAACAACTACAGAATGATTACCACCTTTTTTCCCCCCATATTCCCATCTGGTATCAGGTTACCCATTATCACTTTCTGATTTTAAATCCCATTATTGTTGGTTTGACTAAATCTTCTTCCTTCCTCCTTTTCTTCATTTTTGACCCCCTCCTCTCTCTCCCTCCCTCATTCTCTGTTTCTCCTTCCCCCTGACTCTCTTTCTCTCTTCCCCTTCCCTTTCATCTCTCTTTCCCTTTGCCCTATCTTTTCTTCTTTTTTGTGCTTCCTCTTTACCTCCCTTTCACCCTTGCCCTTCTCTCTCTCCAGGCCACCTTTTCAGCTTCCTTAGAGGAGTTTCTCTTACTTCTGAAAACATTCACACTTTGAACCTCACTGGCAATTTTTGTCAATCATTTGAGACAGAGTTTACACTAACATTTTAGTATGAATGTAATCAGAACTTTTGTTGGCAAAACCATATTTTCAATTGAATTTTTCTGAGCAATTGAGTAGACTTGCTCAAAATATGTCTTTTTAAGAAAAACCCTTTTTTTTTGAAGTGTGTTTGACATGCAAAGTCTCTGTATATTGAATGTATACAACCTGATGGATTTGGGGATAAGTGTACAGCTGTGAAACCATCAGTACCATCAAGACCATAGACATATTTATTACCTCTGAACATTTCCAGTTCATTGGGAGTTCCCGTCATTGCTCAGCGGAAACGAATCTGACTAGCATCCATGAGGACTCAGGTTTGATCCCTGGTCTTGCTCAGGGGGTTTAGGATCTGGTGTTGCCATGAGCTGTGGTGTAGGTGGCAGACCCAGTTAACATCTGGTGTTGCTATGGCTGTGGTGTAGGTAAGTGGCTATAGCTCTGATTCAGCCCCTAGCCTGGGAACCACCATATGCCCTGGGTGTGGCCCTAAAAAGACAAAAAAAAAAAAAAATTGTGAGTGTTTTCCATTTCATAATGTTTTAATGACAAGAATACCTACCCTCCGAGAAAATTTTTAATGTACACTACAGTATTGTTAGCTCTAGGCATTATACTGTATATTAGGTCTCCAAACCTAATATGCAATATCTTGAGTACCCAAGACTTTGTTCACTTTTACTGTTACTTCCCCACTTTTATCTCCCCTCTGCCACTGGCAGTCATCATGCTGCTCTCTGCTTCTATGGGTTTGGCTATTTTAAATTCCATGTATAAATGAGATCATATAGTATTTGTATTTTGTGTCTGGCTTATTTCACTTAGCATAGTGTTCTCCAGATTCACCCATGTTGCCCAAAGGATGGAATTTCTTTCTTTTAAAAGGCTGTATGGAATATATGTGTGTTTGTGCATGCGTGTGCGTGTGTGTATATTATGTACTATATGTGTTTTTTTCTTAATATGTTCATCTGTCAGTGGAAATTTAGATCGTTTCCATATCTTGGCTCTTGTGAATAATGTGATGTAAACATGGCAGTGCAGATATCCCTTCAACATCTTGATTTCAATTTCCTTGGATAAATAATTACTGGACTATATGGTGCTTCTAGTTTTAATTCTTTGAGGAAATGCTATACTCTTTTCCATAATGGCTGTATTAATTTTCGTTCCTGCCAACAGTAACAAAAGTTTCTTTTTATTCCATATCTCTGCCAACTCTTGTTAACTTAAAATAACCCCAGCTGTTTCAACAAGAGTGAAGTGATGTCTCGTTGCAGTTTTGATTTGCATTTCCTTGATGATTACTAATGTTGAATACTTTTCATAGGCCTGTTTGCCATTTGCATATTTTCTTTGTAGAAATGTCTATTTAGGTCCTTTCCCCATTATTATTATTATTTTTTTTAGGGCTGCTTGTGCAGCACATACAAGTTCTCAGGCCAGGGGTTGAAATGGAGCTACAGCTGCCAGCCTATGCCTAAGCCACTGCAATGCTAGATCAGAGCTGCATCTGTGGCTTAACACCTCAGTTCGTGTCAATGCCGGATCCTTAACCCACTGAGTGAGGCCAGGGCCTGACCTCACATCATCACGGATACTAGTTGGGTTTGTTACCTCTGAGTCACAATGGGAACTTTCTCCTTTCCCCATTTTTAAAGAGTTATTTATTTTTTTGCTTTTGCATTGTAGAAGTTCTTTATATATTTTGGGTATTAACCCCTTGTTGTATATTTGCACATATTTTCCCCCATTCTATTGGGTATCTTTTCTTTTTTTTTAAGTTTTTATTGAATAAATTTGACATGTAACAGTCTGTAAATTTATATATTGTAATATGTTATAGTTTTACTTACCACATTTCATAATTCCAGTGCAATATGGGGTCTATTATTATTAGCTCTCTAGGGCTTATTTACTACTTGTTATAAGTTTGTACCCTTAAACATTATAAATCTTATCCACTTCCCCCCATTCCCCTGGCAACTGCCATTTGACTGTTTTTTACAGGTGTGACTTTTGTTACGTCCCATGTATAAGTTATATCATATAGTACTTGTCTTTGACTTATCTCAATTAACATAATGTGCTCAAGGTCCGTCCACATTATTACAAATGGCAGGATATCTTCCTTTTTCATGACCGAATAATATGCTATTGTGTATATATATATATATATATATATATATATATATATATATATATACACCACATTTTTTTTATCCATTCATCTGTTGATGAGCATTTAAGTTGTTTTCCTCTTTTGGATAATGTGAATACTTCTGCAGTAAATGGGGGAGTGTATACATCTTATTTTCTTCACATTTTTTGGGGGAGTGTATATATCTGTTGAAATCCTGTTTTCAGAAGTGGAAGTGCTGTATCATATGGTTGGTCTACATAAAATTTTTAGGAATCTCCATATTGTTTTCCATAGTGGTTGGACCAATTTATATTCCCACTAAAAAGGCACAAGGATTCCCTTTTCACCACATCCTTGCCAACACCTGTTGTTTCTTGTCTTCTTATGGTAATCATTTAAACAGATGTGAAGTGGTCCCTCATTGTGGTTTTGATGTGCATTTTCCTGATGATGAGTGTGATGTTGAGCATCTTTTCATGTGCCTGTTGGCTGTTTTGACGTCCATTTAGTTCTTTTGCCATTTAGTTCTTATGCCCATTTTCATTCATTTTTTTTTTTTTGGTTTGTTTTAAGTTGACTGAGTTCTGTATATATTTTGGATGTTTACCCCTTATCTGGTATATGGTTTCCAATAACTTTCTCCCATTCTGTAGGTTGTCTTTTTATTTTTTTTTTCTGTTTCCTTTGCTGTTCAGAATCTTTTAAATTAATGTAAGTTCACTTGTTGATTTTTGCCCTTGTTGTTTGTGTTTTTGGTGTCATGTCCAAAAAATTATCGCTAAGAGCAATGTTAAGAATCCTTTCCCTTGTGGTTTCTTCTAGGGGTTTTACAGTTCCATATCTTATCTTTAAATCTTTAATCCATTTTAAGTTGATTTTTGTGTATGGTGTAAGATAGTTTAAATTTTTTTTTTATTCTGTGATTTTTGTAATTGAATGAAGGATTCATTAAATTTTGTAGTGTGTTATGCTTTTCAAAAGTTTCACACTCGTGACTTCATATTATCCCAGAAATCCCTCTTTTATTCCTACCCCAGTGTTGTCCCTCCCCTCTTCTCTTTACCCCCTGGTAACCCCTAGTTTGTTCTCTGTATCTTTGAGTCTGCTTCTTTTTCGTTTTATTCACTTATGTTGTACTTTTAGATTCCACATGCAAGTGATATAAAGGATTTGTCTTTCTCATTTACTTTCCCACCAAAAGTGTATGAGAGTTCCCTTTCCTCTACATCCTTGTCAACATTTTTTGTTTTTGTTCTTTTTGAACATAGCCATTCTGACTAGTGTGAGGTGGTATTACATTGTGGTTTTGGCTCGCATTTCTCTTATGAAATGCAAATGTAGAGAATCTTTTCATGTCCTTGTTGGCCATCTGTGTATCCTCTTTGAAAAAATGTCTGTTCCGTTCTGCTTGTTTTTTGATTGGGTTGTTTGTTTTTATGATTTTGTGTTGTATGAGCTATTTACATATGTTGGATATTAAGCCCTTACTGGTCATATTATTTGGAAATACTTTCTCCCCCTCAGCAGGAAATCAAATTATTATTATTACTATTATTATTATTATTATTATTTTTTTTTGTCTTTTGCCACCCGCGGCATATGGAGGTTCCCAGGCTAGGGGTCTAACAGTAGCAGTAGCTGCCGGCCTTCGCCACAGCCACAGCAACGCCGGATCCTTAACCCACTGAGCAAGGCCAGGGATCGAATCCGTAACCTCGTGGTTCTTAGTCGGATTCGTTAACCACTGAGCCACAAAGGGAACTCCCAAATTATTATTAATGTACTATTTCAGATCTTCTTTGACTTCCAATGGGTCACATCCTGATTAGATCACCAAGTTGAAACTATTATAAGTTGAAAATGCATTTTATACCCCTAACCTACTAAACTTTACCATTTAGCCTCTGCTGCTTTAAATGTGCTCAGAATACTTGAAACAGCCCACAGCTGAGATAAAAGCATCTAAGATAAGGCCTATTTTATAATGTAATGTTGCATAATTCATGTAATTTATTGAATCCTGTATTGAAAGTGAAAAACAAAATGGTCATATGAGTCCAGCTTGGTTGTTTTCCCTTATGATCACGTGCCTGTCTGGGGGCTGTGGCTTGCTGCCAATGTCCAACATCATGATAGAATATTGCACTGATTGTCACTAGCCTGGGAAAATATCAAAGTTCAAAATTTGAAGCCTGGTTTTTACTAAATGTATAACACTTCCATGGTGTTGTGAAATTGAAAAACCAGAACTCAAGCCATTATTAATTCCTAGGCAGACTTTACTTGATGTGAAACAAAAAGGCATAAAATTTGAAAAAAACCCCAGAAATCCCAAATAGAAAAAAAGGCCTCCACATTACTACTCAAACTTTGCCATTTAGGATATTTTGGGAGTTCCCACTGTGGTTCAGTGATAACGAATCCCACTAATATCCATGAGGAAGCTGGTTCAATCTCTGGCCTTGCTCAGTGTGTTAACGATCTGGTGTTGCCATGAACTGTGGTGGAGGTCACAGATGCAGCTCAGATCAGGCCTTGCTGTGGCTGTGGTGTAGTCTGGCAGCTGCAGCTCTGATTCGACTCCTAGCCTAGGAACTTCCACGTGCTGTTGGTACTGTCCTAAAAAAAAAAAAGCAAAAAACCAAAAAGATATTTTGTGTAAGTGATTTCACTCTCTGACTTATTTCACTAGGCATAATACCCCCAAGTTCATCCATGCTGTTTCTAAAGACAAAATTTCATTTTTTTTTTTTTTATGGCTGAATGGTATTCCATTGTATGTATATACCACATGCTTTTTATTCATTCATCTGCTGATAAATACTTAGGTTGCTTCCATATCTTACCTGTTTTAAATAATGCTTCTGTGACAATTTCGGTACATTTGTCTTTTCGAATGAATGTTTTCATTTTTTTTCAGATAAATATCCAGGAGTATAATTCAAGGATCTTATGGTAGTTCTGTCTTCAGTTGTTTGAGGCACATCCATACTGTTTTCCACAGTGGCTGCACCAGTTTATGTTCCCGTCACTGTTCCCAAGGCACAGGGGTTCCCATTTCTCCATATCTTTTCCAACATTTATTATTTATGGTCTTGTTGATGATAGCCATGCTGACTGGTGTGAGGTGATATCTCATTGTGGTTTTGATTTCCATTTTTTCTGAGTATTATTGATCTTGAGCATCTTTTCATGTGCCTGTTGGCTAACTATACATCTTTACTGGAAAAATACCTATTCATATCTTCTGCCCATTTTCAGTCAAGTTGTATTTGCTGCTGAGCTGACTTATTTCTTTAAATATTTTGGATCTTAAAGCCTTGTGTGTTGTATGGTTTGTAACTATTTTCTTCCATTCTGTGGGTTGTCTTTTCAATTTCTTAAAAATTTTTAATTATAGTTGATTTACAGTGTGGTGTCAAATTCTGCAATAGCAAAGTGACTCAGTCATACACATATATATATATCGTTTTCTCAGCTTATCTTCTATCATTTTCTATGACAAGTGATTGGATGCAGTTCCCTGTGCTATAAAGCTTATCCATTCTAAATGTAATAGTTTGTATCTATAACCCCAAACTCCCAGTCCATTCAATCCCTCCCCCTCTCCCTTGGCAACCACAAGTCTGTTCTCCATGTCTGTGCGTTTATTTCTGTTCTGTAGATAGGTTCATCTGTGCCACATTTTGGATTCCACATATAAGTGATATCATATGGTACTTGTCTTTCTCTTTCTGACTTACTTCACTTAATATGAGAGTCTCCAGTTGCATCCATGTTGCTGCAAATGGCATTATTTTGTTCCTTTTTATGGCTGAGTGGTATTCCATCGTGTATATGTACCACATCTTCTTAATCCATTCATCTGTTGATGGATTGTTCAACATGGTTGTTTCCATGTCTTGGTTATTGTGAACAGTGGTGCTATGGACATATGGTTCCATGTATCTTTTTGAATGATAGTTTTGTCTGGGTATATGCCCAGGAGTAGGGATTGCTGGATCATGTGAAACTTTTATATATAGTTTTCTAAGGAGCCTCCATACTGTTTTCTAGAGTGGTTGTACCAATTACCATTCCCACCAATAGTGTAGGAGGGTTGCTTTTTCTCCACACACTCTCCAGCACTTGTTATTTGTAGACCTATTAGTGACCAGCCATTCTGAGCAGTGTGAGGTGGTACCTCATTATAGTTTTTGTCTCCACTTTGCTAATAATTAGTGATGCCGAGTGTTATTTCATGTGCCTACTGGCCATCCGTATTCTCTTTTAGAGAAATATCTATTTAGGTCTTCTGCTCATTTTTCCTTTGGGTTGTTTGTTTTTTTTTTGCTGTTGAGTTGTATGAGTTGTTTGTATATTTTGGAGATTAGGCCCTTGTGGGTTGCATCATTTGCAAAGGTTTTCTTCCATTCTGTGGGTTGTCTTTTCATTTTGTTTATAGTTTCCTTTGCTGTGCAAAATCTTTTGAGTTTAATTAGGTCCCCTTGGTTTATTTTTGTTTTTATTGTCATGATTCTAGGAGGTGGATCCAACAAGATGTTGCTGTGATTTATGTCAAAGAGCACTCTTCCTATGTTTTGCTCTAAGAGTTTTATAGGGTCTGGCCTTACATTTAGGTTTTTAATCCGTTGGAGTTTATTTTTGTGTATGGTGGTACAGAATGTTCTAATTTCATTCTTTTGCATGTAGCTGCGAGTCTTCTCAGCACCACTGATTGAAGAGATTATCTTTCTTCCACTGTATGTTTTGTCTCCTTCGTCATAGATAGTTAACCATAGGTGCTTGGGTTTATTTCTGGTCTTTCTATTCTGTAGATAAAACCTCTCCAGAAAGTGGGCATAGAGGGAACCTACCTCAGCATAGTAAAGACCATATATGGCAAACCCACAGCTAACATCATTCTCAGTTGTGAAACTGAAAGCATTTCCACTAAGATCAGGAACAAGACAAGGATGTCCACTCTCACCACCTTTGTTCATTATAGTTTTGAAAGTCCTAGGCGTGGTAATCAGAGCAGTAAAAGAATTAAAAGAATCCATATTGGAAAGGAAGAAGTAAAACTATCACTATTTTCAGATGACACGATACTATACATAAAAAATCCTAAAGACACTACTAGAAAAGTGTCAGAGCTCATTAATGAATTGGTAAAGTTGCAGGATATAAAATTAATGTACAGAAATTGATTGCATTTATATATTATATCACTGAAAAGTCTGAAAGGGAAATTAGGGAATCCATCCCATTTACCACTGCATCAAAAGGAATAAAATATGTAGGAATAATCCTACCTAAAAAGATAAAGACCTGTACTCTGAAAATTACAGGACACTGATGAAAGAAATCAAAGATGACATAAACAGATGGAAATATATACCATGTTCTTGAACTGGAAGAAATAATATTGTCAGAGTGACTGTATCACCCAAGGCAGTCTACAGAATCAACACAATCCCTATCAAATTATGAATGGCATTCTTCACAGAACTATAAGAAAATATTTTCAACTTTGTATGGAAACACAAAAGATCTCAGGGTTAAGAATCCAACTAGTATGCATGAGGTTCAGTCCGTGGCTTTGCTCAGTGGGTTAGGGATCTGGCATTGCAGTAAGTTGTGGCATAGTTCACAGATGTGTCTTGGATCTTGATTCGTGGTTGCTGTGGCTGTGGTGTAGGTTGGCTCCTGCAGCACTCTGATTTGACTCCTAGCCTGGGAACTTCCGTATGCTGCAGGCGTGGCCCTACAAAAGAAAAAAAATACTGAAAAAGAAAAATGGAGCTGGAAGAATCAGGCTCCCTGAGTTCACACTATTTTACAAAGCCACAGTAATTGAAGCTGTGTGGTAGTATCACAAAAACAAATACAGATCATGTAGTCCCATTTGAAGATTTCTTTCTTTAGTCATTTGCACTTTTGGCTGGGTATTATTATTATTACCATACTCTTGTATTAAGTTATAATGGATGATAAACTACAAAAATACTGAATTACTATGCTCTGCACTGAAACTAAGATAATATTATGAATCAACTATACTCCAAAGAAAAAAATATGGCCTAAGTTTGTCCTCTATAGTTCTGGTTTTTCCTTTTGTACTGTAAGTAACCTGCCTCCCCCTTACTTCATAATGCAAGGCTGGGATTCACTGGAATCTGGAACTGCTTGCATTGAAAAAATTCAGATCTGTTTCTTAGATTTGTGTTTATACCAGTCTGTCTAAACCTGTTCTTGATTTGTGGGTTTTTTCATGGTTATGGTACAAGATGAGCTTCTGAAAGTGAGGCAGGTAGTGAGAATATATGGAATTCGTCTAGAAATTTAACAGAAAAGTATTTTTTGTTATGCTTATGACTAAACTGCTTGCATTAAACTAACCCTTGTACCAAAAATAACTATAATATCTGGATTGCATATATAAAGGAACCATTTGAAGGTACTAGAGCGCCATCAATACAGACAAGACTTCCAGGGTTACAATTCCGAGGTGAAAGAACAAAGAGATGAGTTCCACATTCAGCTTGGTTGTTGTGGACTGAGAACATGACAGTTCACTGGCTTGGACAGGGGTAGGTGGACATGGAGGCATGTGGGAAAGACTAGGGGGAACGAAGAATAAAATCTCAGCAAAAAGTAGTAGTTTCACTAAACTGAGGAGATAAAGGATTTGGTATTTATGGCCAGCCACCAAAGCACCTGGGGTTTGGGAAACAAATTCTGGAGAAAGGAGGACCACAGTGAAGGAGGAGCGAAAGATGATATAATCTCCTTTCAAGATATTTTTTGATTGCTAAGCCATTCATGTGCAAGGTGAGATTTCAAGAAATCTAGCAGAACGCAAAACTGGGAGTCTAAAGAGCTGAGCAGAGGTTTCAGAGGTCAGGGTTTCAAAGAGTCCAAGAATAGGAAGTCATGGCTCACTTTCTCAGGTAAAGGTATCCTTAAAACAGTCCAGGCTTGCAGTTAAGATCTCAGAATGGCCATGATCTTTTTGTTTTTGTTTCTATTTTTGTTTTTTACTTTTTAGGGCCACACTCGTGGCACATGGAAATTCCCAGAATAGGGGTCTAATCAGAGTTGTAGCTGCTGGCCTATACCACAGCCACAGCAATGCGAGATCTAAGCCGCATCTGCGACCTACACCGCAGCTCATGGCAATTCCAGATCCTTAACCCACTGAGCAAGGCCAGGGATCAAACCCACATCCTTATGGATACTAATTGGATTCGATTATGTTGTACCACAATGGGAACTCTGCCCATGTTCTTGAGTAAGGATTACATCCCAAAGATAACAACAAAATTGGCTCAGACTATTTTTACAACACCTAAACCTAGTCCTTAGATGAGTCAAAGTGATCTATGCTTACTTTTCCTACTTCTAGAAGAAACCTTAACATTTGTTGAGTTACCATACCATTTTAATTTCAATGTTAAAAATACAGTGATCAGCATTTAATTTTAAAAATGAAGCATATAAAGAAACAGGACAAATACTCAAGAACCACGAGAACAAATAAGTGATAGATACATGGTCATAGGTGACTGATATTTGATCAATACCAGGATGAACAATTTTATCAAGAAAATTGAAAATTTCAGTTTTTTACCCTGAAAATACTTTAAATTCAATTTTTAAAAATGTCTGCAAGTAAATTCAATATAATTTTGGGTTCTACTTACTCAAGAGCCTTTTTAAAAATAAATTTCTTTTGAGTATAGCTGACTTAACCAAGTTGTGCTAGTTTTAGGTGTGTGGCAAAGTAAATCAGTTATACACGTACATATATGTATTTCTTTTCAGGTTCTTTTCTCATGTATTAGGAGACTGCCCAGTGCCATGACATAGCAACATAGTTTCTTATTACCTATTGATTATATATATAGTAGTGTGTATATCTCAGTCCCATCCCCCTAATTTATCCCTCCCCTTCAAGTTTTCCCTTTGGTAAACATAAATGTGGTTTCAGAATCTTTGAAGATTTCCTTCTTTCTTCATTTTTTGTTATATTCCACATATTAGTGGTTTCATTTGATACTTGTTTTTCTGTGTCAGACTTTTTCCCTTGGTGTGATAATTTCTAGGTCCATCCATGTTGCTGCAGATGGCATTATTTCATTATGTTTTTATGTCTAAGTAATATTCTATTGTTTGTATGTACCATATCTTCTTTATCCAGCCCTCTGTGGATGGACACATAGGTTGCTTCCATGTCTTGTCTGTTGCAAATAGTGCTGCAGTGAACAGTGGGGTGCATGTATCTTTTCAAGTTATGGTTTTCTCCAGATAGATGCCCAGGAGTGGGATTACTGCATCATATGGTAGTTCTATATTTAGTTTTTTAGGGAACCTCCATACTGTATTCCATAGTGGTTGCACCATCTTATATTCCCAGCAGCAGTGTAGGAGGGTTCCCCTTTCTCCACATCCTTTCCACCATTTATTTTTGTAGACTTTAAAAACCTTACATTGTTTTTATTAGAGTGTAGTTGATTTATAACGTTGTGTTAATTTCTGCTGTACATCATAGTAACCCAGTCAGTTTGGTGATGGCCGTTCTGACTGGTGTGAATTGATACCCACTGTTGCAAAGGAAGTGACTGAAAATAGATTACTTTCCAAAATATACAGGTAGCTCATATGTTTTTTTTTCCTTTTTTTAATCAGCTACACCTGTGGCATATGAAAGTTCCTGGGCAGCGTATGGAGTCTGAGCCACAACTGTGATCTACACCACAGTGTGGCAACACCAGGTACTTAAGCCACTGTGCCAGGCCAGATCGAACTGGCACTACTGCAGAAACAACACTGGATCATTAACCTGCTATGCCACAGTGGGAACTCCTCATACAGCTTTATACCAAAGAAAAAAAAACAGCCTAATTAAAAAATGGCCAGAAGGTCTAAATAGCTGTTTCTCCAAAGAAGACAGACAGGTTGCCAAAAGCACATGAAAATATGCTCAAAATAACTAATCATTTGAGATTCTAATCAACACCCTTTTTAATGAGTACATTTTATAGTCTGATAATTTTTTTTTCTTTTTATGGCTGCACTTGCTACATATGGAAGTTCCCAGGCTAGGGGTCTAGTTGCAGCTGTAACTGACAACAGCTCTAGCTGACCAGTCTAAACCACATCCACAGCAATGCCGGATCTGAGCTGCAGCTGCAGACTACATCACTGCTCACGACAAGACCAGATCCTTAACCCACTTAGCAAAGCTAGGGATTGAACCCACGTCCTCATGGATACGAGTCTAGTTTGTTACTGCTGAGCCATGATGGGAATGCCTATAGTCTGAGAAATTTCTGCAGGGCTTTCTTCATATCTTTGTTCCTGAGACTATATATCACAGGATTAAGAAGTGGGGTCACAACAGAATAAAGCAGAGTCACAATCTTCTGCATTCCAGTATCATGTTCAGGGTTTTGGCTCCCATACATGACCAGTACTGAGCCATAGAACAGTGAAACCACAGCCAGATGAGAGCCACAGGTGGAGAAAGCCTTTCTTCGTCCAGCTGCTGAAGGAACTTTGACTATAGCTCTAAGGACCAGGGCATAAGACCCCATAATTAAAATAAAGAGAATGATCATGGGCACAGAATTTAAAGTAGAGAAGACAAGCTCTATTACAGGAGCTTTCTTGCAAAGGAGTGCTAGAAGAGGACTTGGATCACATAGGAAATGGTCAATGATTCTCGATCCACAGAAGGCCATCTGGGAAATGATGATGATAGGGATTGGGAACCAGAGGAAACCAAGTACCCAGCTGCTGACCACAAGAATGGAGCAGAGATGTCCCGTCATGAGAGTTGGGTAATGTAGAGGCCGGCAAATGGCAAGGTAGCGATCAAATGCCATAATAACTAAGAAAAAACATTCTGTTGAACCCAAGGAGAAGAAAAAGTAGAACTGGAGAAAGCATCCAGAGAAGGAGATGACCTTGTTGTCAGAGAGGAGGTTGGCCAACATGTTTGGGACAGTGGAGGTGACGTACCAGATCTCGAGGAAGGAGAAGTTGGCGAGCAGGATGTACATGGGGGTGTGGAGTCTCTGATCCCAGCACACAGCACAGATGATAGAAC